>VFFE01007181.1:828317-854409 GCA_008921705.1 Burhinus oedicnemus
CCCCCAAAAAAAAAACCCCCAACCCCAAAACACCTCAACACCAACAGAAAATCAGAGGCTGCCAGGATAATGATACTGTTCTACACACCTATGCCTAGCCTTTATATTTAAGAGTTCTAAAAAATTCCTCAGTCAACTGGAAACTATCAAGGGAAGGATATTAAAGACATTAAGCCTGACCACCACGACATGATTTTGAAAAGACTGTAAATGGCGCATTCTTCAGCAAGTGGTGTAATATGTGCATTGGGAACACAGCAATCTCCATATGGAAGTCCTGCTGATACTAGCAAAATACTTTTTAAGCAGTATGTACTGTCATACTGCTCCAAAGAGCTGTGAGTTGTGTGATGTGGAAGCCTGGAAGCCTGTATCATATTCCTCTTCCATCTGTGCAGGATGGTTATGGTGCCAGACAGGTAGTAGGCTCTGCTGTGCTCTGCTACCCTTCATCTGCTTTCATAACTCCCACTAGTAAAAGCAGAATTATACTGCTGAAATTCTGTTAAATCAATGAAATTCCATGTGGTATGAAGTTAGTCACTTGTTTTCAATACAGCTAGCCTTAAAGGGGGTGAGCTATTAATTGTGAAGATATCTAGGTTCTCAAAAATCAGAAGTAGAGTTCTATTTAAGTTCCTGTTTTAATAGCTTATTTGTCTTTAATACAATTAAAAACAGCAGCAGCAACAACAAAAAACCAACCAAAAACCCCTCCAACATTTGTAGAATATACATACATTTTTAACAAGCTGATGTAATGTAACTGATTTTCAAAACAGCATTTTAAGCTAGAGCTTCCAAATGCTATTCTCCAATATCAGATTAGTTTTCTGCAAAATGAGTAGTTTTTAAGTTTTAAAACGGGAATACAACATACTTTTTTTTTTTTTTATGCTTGAAAATTTTCCCCAAACTCAAACCAACCAAATAGCCCTATAAAGTGTTTGACATCCTATTCCCCTCTTGTTCTTGATAATTCAGTAGCAAGATTACACACACCTGGTGCTTTTGTTACTCCTCAGTATTCTGATTGCCTCTTGAAGCTCTCCACAATTTCATTCTACAAATGGCTCAGCTGTCTGGAAGAAGGCTGATTGTTGTTTGCTTTTGTGAATTTCAGTGTTTAGGAGCTCAGTAAAAGTACTCTTTTGATCTTTCTATAATTGCATTTGTTTTAACAAAAATATGTCTGCTTTTCTGTGTTCATTCTTTGACTTATTAGTATGATTTCTTCACATATTGATATCCTTACAAGTTAGTCTTGCTTTATTATTACTATCTTAGTTCATCTTCTCTGCTATTCTGTGCAAGTTCTGGCTTTTACATTATCTTGTGAAAATAAAAATAATAACAATGTGGTTTTTTTTTTCTTCATGCTGCTAACTTACAAACTTTTAAAAGTTTCCTTAGGCCCTCTCTTGTCCTGTTTTGGCTCTTCCTTTGTCCTCTGTATTTGTTACCTCTTTTGGACCTCTCGGAGTATTTCATACACATGGGATGGTTTGTTCATTTGCTATCAGTATTTTCTGAGACCTCTATGTACTGTTCTAAAGCCTCAAATAATTTCTTAGTTATTCTTCAAGGATTTCTGTCCAAATTTTAGATTGTCCGTAAAGGAGAATTCTACCTGTAATTTTTTGCATTTCTCAGAAGGAATCCAAAGGCTTATCTGTTTTCTTAATTTCTTTATTACAGTAAGTCTTTTGCCTTGCTCTATCAAGATGGTAGTTGTGAGTTAGGTTCGTCACCTGAAGCTCTTTTGGTCCCAGATAATAACTTTTGGGGATTTTCTTTGGCAATAAGGGTATGCTTAGATGTGGTACTAATGTCATTTCAGGGTACATCTGTACGTTCATGTGCATGCCTTTAAGTATGATGAAACAATTCTAGTGAGAATGCAATGTAAGTTCTGATCATTCCTCTGCCATCAGCAAATGACTAAGAAGTCCATAAACTAGGAAATCTGTTCTGTCCTTTCCTTTTCTGATGCTGGCCCGGTCTTTTGCTATTACAGTTACTTTGCTCCAACGGCAAAATACCGATGTAGAATCATAGAACCATTTGGGTTGGAAAAGACCCTTAAGATCATGGAGTCCAACTGTTAACCTAACACTGCCAAGTCCACCGCTAAGTGCCACATCTACACATCTTAAATATCTCCAGGGATGGTGGAGTCAGATGTTTTTTTCTATCAGATACATTACCAGATGTAAAGGTCTTTCTGTTGAAACCATGCCAGTGTAACTGTCGTGCTCTATAATGGAATTTGGGTTTTACCCCTTTTTATTTCAGCTATTTAAAAAAAAACCCCAAAACTAAAAAAACCCCACCCCTCCCAGCAACTCCCCCCCCTCAAAACCCCAAATGAAAATCATTGTTTCCAAGGTCAAGCACTGAAAATGTGGGAAATACCAGAGCTAGGGTTGGCAATATATTATTTGTATTATGATAAAATTATTAATTATTTAATGATTTTTCTTTAGGTCTGCTGACCTAATGCATAGAGCAGACCTACTTGAAGGTTAAATCAGTGCTGCATGGAAAAGAAATTGTGCCTAAAAGAATTCGTACATGCCTTCCTTCATCTTTTTATCTTTAAACAAATGAATTTTCCTGTGTAATATTCAACATTGTGTACCAGGGCTATCTACTCTTAGTGTCCTCCAGGGAAAAAACCTAGCTCTGATTTACGCTAAGAAACCTTGTATATAACAATCCTAAAGGCAGGGGTTTTTTTTCATATTGGCTTCAATTGAACCCTATGTTTTGTTCTTCAGTTTGTTTGCTGGATATAAGTTGTTAAAATAATACAATAAAAGTGTTTACTAGAACAGTATTCATTTGCCTAAGAAAACAGTTGGGTTTGGGTTTTTTTTGTTATAGACTATTGTCAAAAGGTGGCAGTATTTGTCCCCAAAATTCTGTGCTGTCTAGAAAATGTTAGGTACTGCAACCATAATTTATTCCTAGCTACACTAGATAATAAAAATTACTTGTTAGGTAGACATAGAGGGGAAAGAACCCTATATTTGAAAGTTTAAGGGTGACATACCTATAGTTATATTTTATTTTGACAGTGGAGTGTTAAATAACAAGGCTTGGAAGAGAGCAGTGATGGGGAAAGAGCACTTCACAAGTAGACTGCTAATGAGCAAGAACTACTTACGATTCAGATTCAGTTATGGCTTTAAGTATTTCAGATTTTAGAGATGTTATGAGGATTTGGCACATTAGATCAGTAGATTGCTGTGTTATCAGTCAACGTGATGAAATGCATAGAAATAATCGACTTTACGTAAGAATTCGTGGTACAGTAGTTGATTTTCCTTTCCAAGTATTTCATTAGATCCCAGAAAAGCACAGCTCATTTCTTAAAAATTAGTGTAAAAAAAGTACCTGATGATAAATGACAGCCTTTGCTAAAGACCTGCAAAAAATTTGGCTATATAATTAGTATTTTAAATAGCAGTTCTTTTGATTTTATTTTTTTTTAATGATTGGAGAGGATATCAAGCAAAAAGATTTTATTAATTTTAGAGAGACTCCAACCTTGCAATCATATTTAACTGCCTTTATTCATATCTATACAGACACTTAAAAAGCTATGATACTATGTTAAACCATTGACTAGAAAGTAACCAAAATTTTATATGAAACTATTACTGTCTTTATGGTTACAGGTAAAACTTGCAGCATGTTTTTTGGGAGAGTTCAGGACAGTGATATCATCTACAACTGTATACACCGTATTTGGGTAGCAGTCACAGCTGAGGGCACATATCTATAGCACTTGCTGCCTCATCGAGGCCCCAGTCAGCCCTGTTGTCCCTCACCCAGTGTTTGCATCAAACCCTGCTCCTTCTAAGCCACTTGCAGCAGCCCTGCAGTGACCATGGGTGGGCTTTGAGTGCAAAAAGCTATGTCTTTAAGAACTGATCGAGGAAGAGCAAAACTTGGAAAAATCCTCTGCACTCAGGTAACCTTGTTCTGGAACATTTTCACAGAATAAAATGCTGAGAAGATGCCTGTCTGCTCTCAGGGCAAGCAGGTTGTGTGGAGAGGATGGGCTTTTTGGTAGGGCTCTGCCAGACCTATACTAAAGTAAGGGTGTCTTCTAGTTAGTTTAGGAAATATCTGAGTAGTCTAGAAAGCTTGGGAAAGTTAGTAATGTGCCAACATTTGTTAATGACCTTATGTAATTGAGTTAAAAGTGAGAAGAACTAAGGACTTTTAGGAGAACTTACCAGTGTAATACTTTGAATTCAGAAGTGTGATAAGCAAATTGCTTGTAAGCAATTGAAGAATGTAGAGAACCATGGAAAGAAGAGTGTAAACTGAGCTGTAATTTCATTTATCAATGTTTGTGTTTATTATATATGCACTAACTCTGTATACTCTCTCTATAATTACACTGAATCTTTCTCCTAAGGCTTTTCAGTCAGTTCTTATTTCGACTCTTCTACCAATAGTTACAGTAGACCACTGAGAAATTATCTGATGCAAGAAGTCATTGCTCTGTCTTTTTTTTTTTTGTGTGATTGTTATTACTATTTATTGCTACTTATATAATTGAGGTCTTATATAGTTTATATGGACTGTGTTGTGTATCAGAAATAGAAAAAATTCAGTTGGTGAGAACATGTTCTGAACCATTTTAGTGTTATACAGAAGTGTTCTTCATTTTAATTCAGTGTTTATTTTTTCAAGGGTCTATGATGAAAGCCTAATTACTGAGCATGTTTGACTCATCTTTGTATCCTGGTGTAGTAAAAACAATAATTATAATGTTTTTGTTGTAGAAAATATATTTCATCTAATCTTCATTTCAACAGTATTTTTCATGACGTATACTGCAAATCAGTTTATTCAGTTTATTGCTCTGGAATGGGTTGTAACTGCTAAAAGGGCATGAAGGACACTATTTAAAAGCCAAGTCTAATATGTAGGTCTTTAAGAGAGATTGCCCAACAGATTTAATAACCAATGGATGAGAAATTTCACAATCTAACATTGCACAAATATATCAGGTCTATCATAAACCCCTTTCACTGATGTCAGTGGGGTTACACAAAGGTAACATCCAAGACTGGCCCTTGTGTTTGTTTAAGGCAGTCTCCTGCTATAGCTACACAAGCCCTGAGCTGGAGGAACTGTCACCCGTTCTCATACCTGGCTTTGGCCACGCTGTTGCCAGCATCTGGTATAGATTTATTGGAGTGTACAAAGTCAAGGTGTTCACAGAGGCTTCAGCCTGCAAAGCGTAGGCAATTTCACGGGATAAGGACTTAACAAAAGGGAAATCTACCTCCGTATGGAATGAGAGAGCTAGCTTAGATCTCTCCTTTCTCTTTTGCGTGTCTCATTTTTGAGATTTTCCTACATTAGCGTGTGGGTTTTAGATTGTAAAACCAGAGAAGGTAAGGAGCATCAGCAGTTAGAGGGCTTCAGGGTTTGTTACAAAAAAAAGTGTTTTGCCCATGTTTCTCAGCATCAGACTTGACTGGGAGTTAAAACTTGGTGATTTTGTCCTTGTTAGGGCTTTGAAGGTTGGAGCACGCTTGCTGGTTGTGGATGAACGTATGCCTGAAGAGCCTGTGGTGGTGGGTGAGGGACTTGTTCAGCCTTGCCAGCAGCATGGGGTGGTTCACTACTCTCCTACAATCCAAAATAAGTGAAAAACTATTTTTGTAATTTAGTCACTGCCTCTGCAAACATAAGGTATTAGTTTTTGTCAGCTTGGTTGCAGTCTTCAGTTGTCACTTTTTGAACCTGCAGGTGTTAGTTAGCTATGTGAAGACTGATACTGCTCCCCAAGGGCATTTTAGAAGTATTTTGAGAGTCAAGAGGAAAAATTATTAAGAAAAATGGGAGTGTTCTATGAAATGAGTTCCCTAGGTCATAGCAAAATCTAGAGGTGTGTCAAACAATGGAAATGAGGCACTGTGTTGCATATTTTACTTCATTTTCCAAATAAAGCTACATAGGATAATTAAATGCTGAATGTTTCAATTGATAAAAACTAATTAAGAGGTGAAAGTATAGCAATCTTTTAGTTACTAGGAGAATACAAATTACAAGACTTTTCTTAATAAAAAACAAAACACCCACTGGATTTGAACTCATTACCTTTACAAAGTAAAGCAGATAAGGTTTTGACTATGCAATGCAGACTTTCCTTTGGGTTTGGGAATTTGCAAATGTTCCTTTAATTACAAGGACAGTTTAATATTGTTCTTAAGATACAGCAAAAAATACTGACTATTAATAATTACAAAAAGATTTATTAAAAAAAAAAAGAATAGATGGGTTGGATTCTGTACCTATATGTAGGCCTGTAAGTCTGTATATAAGCATGATTTTGGAAAAGTGATACGCCTATATTATTCTGTGACTTCAGCATTAATTAATAGTATACCAGAAAATCCTTCTAGGTACGTGGAACCAATGTCTAGTTACTAAGGGTGGACATAAGATCCCAGAATTAATCAGCTAGATAAACTTGTGACCAGAGAGCATCAATGTAGCCTTTTTTCATACCAGACCTGCCAGAATACACAAAATTATGAAAAGACTAAATTATCACTTAGTCTGAAAGTCGCTTTTGTAATTAATTCCAGCATCTTCAACAGCAATCAAGTTTTCAGAATGATAAAGTATGGTCTGGGAGACCAAAAAAGCTGGAAATTTTATCTTTGAACTTCAACTGTTTCCAAGAAAGAAACTAGGGAAAAATGCATTGGTTTACTCTTTTAAAAATAATACTGATGTTCTTTTCATTAAGACTCTATAGCACTCCTATGCTTGGGAACCAGCTCTTGAAATTGGCAGGGATGTGGCCTTGACACAAGATTTTCTTTGAAAATCTGTTCCAGCTGGATCAAATTGTTATCATTTGGAAACTCTACACATAGCGGCATATGGCCACTAGAAATGTATCAGTGCAAAACTGTCTGTAAGTGAAATCTTTGAAAATTCTTTGTGCTGTGATTTTTCAGTACGTGGTTGAACAAGACTTTCCTGCAATTGCACCATTAGTCTCTTAGGGCTTGAGCCAGCAGCAGGCAGGGGAAACAAAGTCTTTCTGTGCTGAGGCACTGTCAGTGCATCCATGTGCCTTCCAGACTGAAGAGAGAGATTAAGGATCATAGAATCGTTTAGGTTGGAAAAGACCTTTAAGATCCTGTAGTCCAACCATTGACCCTACTCTACCAGGTCCACCACTAAGCCATGTCTCTAAGCACCACATCTACAAGACTTTTAAACACATCTAGGGATGGTGACTCCACCACCTCCCTGGGCAGCCTGTTCCAATCTTTGATAACTCTTTCAGTGAAAAATTTTTTCCTAATGTCTAGCCTAAACCTCCCCTGGCGCAACTTGAACCCATTTCCTCTTGTCCTATTGCTAGTTACTTGGAAGAAGAGACCAGCGCCCATCTCACTACAACCTCCTTTCAGGCAGTTGTAGAGAGCAAGAAGGTCTCCCCTCAACCTTCTCTTCTCCAGACTAAACCATCTTAATTCCTTCAGCTGCTCCTCATAAGACGTTCTCCAGACCCCTCACCAGCTTTGTTGCCCTTCTCTGGACACACTCCAGCACCTCAATGTCCCTCCTAGACTGTGGTGCCCAAAACTGAACACAGTACTTAAGCTGCGGCCTCACCAGCGCTGAGTACAGGGGCACGATCATTTCCCTGCTCCTGCTGGCCACACTATTCTTGATACAGGCCATGGTGCCGTTGCCCTTCTTGGCTACCTGGGCACACTGCTGGCTTATGTTTAGCCAGCTGTCCACCAGGACCCCCAGATCCTTTTCTTGTCTCATCTCTCTCTGTGTTCATGTTAGGGCACTGGAAAATGGGCGAGTTTAGGAGAGGCTGAGGAAGGTACTGGCACAAGGAGAACAGAGAATGAAGAACAATGAGATGGTTTAAGGAGACAAAGGGAACAGGATTGGACTGTGCTGGGATTTAAAAATATAAATGGTACCACATATTCTAGGAGGGGTCAATGAGATTTTACAGGGAACAGGGAAAATTGGAAATACAGGTTAACAGAGTGAGGAATCAGGTGTTGGTAGGGGCCTGGAAAAGACTGATCATGAGCGTGCTTGGCAGCACTGGACACCAAGGCTGATACGAAGAAGAAGGAAGAAAAATTGGTAGGTACTAAAGAAGAGGTGGGAGGGTAGTATGAAAAATCTTAGCACTGGAGTTTGGGACATGTGGTACGAGCTTAATGAGCTCACGATGTGAAGAGAGGGATAGGAAAGAAACAGGAGCAGGTCTAGGGCCATGATCAGATAGGAAAGGAACAGGAGTAAGCCATGGTTATGTTTGAAGGCAGAATTGGGTACGTTGCAGCATTGAAGTGGGTCAAAGAATCCATACCTGTATAACCTGAGATGTAACACTGGATTTCTAAGTCTGGAGTGAATGCTTGCAAAATCCATTACTGGTATGATTAGAAACGGATACCAAATGCCACCGCTCTTAGTGAGGACTGCAAAGGTCTTAGATGGTATTTTTCAGCGTCCTAACCAAACAGCATTGTATGGTCAAAATGATACTATAATACTGGAGACTGAAGTTAGAGGCAACTTCATTCCAGCATTTCCTAGCTTAGTTTGGCTTTACGTTCATAATAGTGTTAGAACTTTTTAGCATAATATTTTTGTTGTAAAACTCTAGAAATATAACAGTGCTAACACTGATTTGTTTAAATTCTCAGGACAGTTATTGTGAGAGATGGAATATTTGCTACAGTAGCTTCACTATATCCCTGTTTTAAACTAGCTCCCTGTATTGAAGAGACAACACAACCTTACTTTCTGAAGTACTTGTTCACATCTTTGCACTAATACTCTGCTTGCCTCAATACCTAGCTTAGAGAATTCTGCAAAAGGGAGTTGGGAAAGTTTTAGTAGAAAACTCAGAGTTTTATTTTCCTTTTTTTTTTTTTAAAGTTTCCCTTTAATTTAGCCTATTGGCAACTGAAATCCTGACCCTCTGGGAAGTAAAAAACAATGGTCTAATTGACCTCACTTGAGGGAGAGTAAATACCTACTGTTTTCATGTCTTGGTTTGAAAGCAAAGACAAGGCTCAGTGTCTTGTGATTGAGTGCTGGGCTAGGCAACAGAAATAAGTCCCTGCAAACTCTGAAACTGACCTTTGTTTTGAGTAATAAATCTTGAGGGTTTTTTGCTGTTGTGTGATAGTAATCTGGTTGGAAACTGGAAGGACAGTATATCATAGCTGATTTTGTTGAACTGGACCACAAATTGCAAGCTGAATTTGAATTAACTTGGGGGATTGAACCGTAGTGCAGCGGTGAGGGGGGGAAAAAAGCAAAGGCAATTGGTTTCACTTAGTGCTTCTAAATGTAAACAGAACAGAAACACCTCGACTAGTCCCAGGACTGCTGTCAGGACAAAGTGTTGCCTCAAGACTCGTTTTCCCTATTGAGCGAGCATGGAAATATTCCTATTTTTCTTTAGCTCATTTATGTTGCACATATGGCGTGGGATTCATCTCTCTTAACTTCATTCATATAAAAAGTTAAACATCTAAGGAAGAAAAGAGTGAAGGAAAAGTTCCAAAGTTCTTCCCATAACTTATTGAGCTATTTTGGAACGGGACAAGCAGCACCTTTCGAGTTTTCTGTCTCTACATATGAAGTTGTTTAGTGAACTTGTGTAGAGAAGTAATTAACTTTGAAATACCTGAGGTTAGGTGATATAAATCCTACCAATGGAGAATTTTGCATTAAAACAGTTATCCCAAATCTTTCTTCAGCAATATCTGCCAAGCTTCCAGCAATAGTGTTGAGAGCTGTTAAAGCAGAGGACAAACTGTTTTTGCTGACATTGTGTAAGTCTTCACTGTACTCAAATGCAGAAAAACAGTCTGTCATTGCCAAGTGCAAGGTCCTGCACGTGGGTTGGGACAATCTCATGCACAAATACAGGCTGGGTGGAGAACAGAATTGAGAGCAGCCCTGAGGAGAAAGATGTGGGGGGTGTTGGTGGATGAGAAGCTCAACATAAGCCAGCAATGTGTGCTTGCAGCCCAGAAAGCCAACCGCATCCTGAGCTGCGTCAAAGGAAAGCATGGCCAGCAAGTCGAGAGAGGTGATATTGCCCCTCTACTCCACTCTCGTGAGACCCCACCTGGAGTACTTCCTCCAGCTCTGGAGACCTCAACAGAAGGACATGGACCTGTTGGAGCGGGTCCAGAGGAGGGCCACAAAGATGATCAGAGGGCTGGAGCACCTCTGCTATGAGGACAGGCTGAGAGAGCCGGTGTTGTTCAGCCTGGAGAAGAAAAGGCTCCAGGGAGACCTTATAGCAGCCTTCCAGTATCTGAAAGGGGCCTACAAGAAAGCTGGAGAGGGACTCTTTATCAGAGAGTGTAGGGATAGGACAAGAGGTAATGGCTTTAAATGGAAAGAGGGTAGATTTAGATCAGATATTAGGAAGAAATTCTTTACCCTGAGGGTGGTGAGACACTGGAACATGTTGCCCAGGGAAGCTGTGGGTGCCCCATCCCTGGAATTGTTCAAGGCCAGGTTGGACGGGGCTTTGAGCAACCTGGTCTAGTGGAAGGTGTCCCTGCCCATGGCAGGGGGGATGGGAATGAAATGGTCTTTAAGGTCCCTTCCAACTCGAACCATTCTATGATTATCCAAACAGGATAGTGACTGTGACAGTCAGGTAAGGAGTGTGGCCTGTGGTAGTTTAAATGTGTGAAAAAGATTAATAAATCAGATGTTTTAATCTAGTGATTTCAGTACAAGGAACAGGAATAAGGATCATAGTGATACTTACAGGTTAGTATTGAATAAATATGTATAAACGTGTGTGTACACAAGTGGATATTTAGATGCATGCACGGGCCAGCTTGATTTTGGAAGGTGTTTTAGAAAGTAACATTGTAAAGAGATTTTTAAATTTGTGTGGAAGAGAGCAATGTACCGGTTGTGAATTATTCATTGAAAGCAAAACTTTACAAGTTGTGTTGCCATGTTGCAAGTAGAATTAAAAAGATACATGAAGGTATTTCCGGAGAATTAACCAACCTTGGATGAATACATGATTGGTGTGAAATGCTGAAGAAACTTCCCCTTGGCCCTGAGGCAGGAGAGGTGGCTGGAGGAGCCGGTTGCTGTTGTACCCCAGGCAGGCAGGTCACATTTTAAATAGCCCTGAAACAGCTTTAAGTTGTGTCTGCAGTTGAATTGATTCCTTGATGGCTGGGACATATGGAATTAAAAGTATGGAATAAAACCTTATTTAGCACATCATTCCTTTCTGCTCTGTGGTAGACATAATAACATGGTAGGAGCAGATTTGATAATCTGCATATTTTGTATCTGAGATATTGGCTTTGCACAGCCTCGAGCACAGCAGAACTCCGTACAAGACAAATGTGTTACCTTCTTCATCTGCAGCCTTCCTTCCATGCCATGGCAATCTCCAGATGCTATAACTAAATGTAGTGTTGACCTAGTTAAGTTAGAAATGCATCTAATTACTCCAGGGTTGTCTTAGGCACTTTTATGCAACATGTGAGTTTCATGTACTTGAATCCATTTACAGTTTCATTTCTGTTTGTCCAGCTCTTTGCCAAGCTGAACTCTTTATGTTGATTCAAAAAACCAGCTAGCACTCTAACAACGATCAACCTGAAAATCTGCCAGTCTTGAATAAATATAAGTGGATGATTGAAATTATTTACAGTAATTGCTAGGCTTTTAATTTATTTTTATCTTTTATTTGTAATTTTTGCTTTGGTTGTGCTTTGATGCAACACTTACTGTGACTGAGCATTGTCTAGTGAGTTAGTGTAGTGGAATTTGATAGTCGTCATAGAGCAGTCATTTTTTTTGTATGGCATTAGTTGCAAGATTGATATCTGTCGAGCTACAAGCACTAGGAACTCTAATATTGAGATAACAGGAGCTAAATAATTTTCAGTGTGTCTTAGCCGCAGCAACATCAATTCTAGTGACAGAATTTCCTAGAAAATACCCTGTAGCTGAGGAGAACAGAGTGGGGAAAAAAAATATGCTGCTGGCATTTCTGAAAAAACTGTCTGTGTGTCGTTGTCCCCCCCCGCCCCTCCTCCCAAGTCTCAAGGATAAAACCAGCCTAATTGCAAGTGTGTTGTCACTGGGCTGTGTAAAAACTCATGTGTTTCTGATGGTGGCAAATATTCCTCCAAGGTCAGCATCAGTCTCCAGTACCTACACTGCTTCTCTGTTGGTTACGGCAAACATGTGCAAAGCTATTTGCAATAAAATAGTGAGACTGAGAGGCCTGTTTGCACATTGGTGCATTCATTGTGTTATATGATACTGTTTTCAAGCATAGGAAATAATAGGGATACTGATGAACAACAATATTCTCTGTTGGCTTCTTTACCTTCTCCACTAAATGAACTGTGAAGGAAGCAAACCCCAGAACTCCGATGGAAGTAAGGAGGACTTGCAGCAGAATTACCACCCATGCCAGAATATTGCCTAAGCTTATTTAATGCTAATAAATCTTGTTCTTTCCCAAAGAACAGCCCAACCTTTTCAGAAGTTGTCAAAGCACCTGCAGCCTTACAGGTTTCCGGGAAAGGAAATCCCTTTTTCTCTTCTGAAATGAACCCCAAAATGGGGAAGTCATAGGAAGGTACCTGGGTAATGTTTTTAAAGTTTGGTAATCTATTACTGAGTGCTCCCACATGCACAGCGTGGGCTTCTCGTGAAAAAGCCAGTGAAGAAAATTGCTCTGATGATTGAAACACAAGTTCTGGTTTCTCTCCCAGGAATATACTCAACTGCTGAGCTATGTTTTAAATAGTTATCTGGCTGCACTTTAAGAAATATTTTTGGCATGTTCACAACTCAATTACTATAAATTTTGATTGGAAATTAGATGTTCAAATCAATAGTAAGGTTATTAAAATTGCGCTGAGTATTTCACCTGACGAAGTGTAACTATTGGTAGTTGTAAGTATTTTCCATTCACCCAATACTGCTGGGTTTTGCTTAGTAATGTACCAGAAAACTTGCTACAAAATATGACAGAAATAATATCTGGAAAACAGGGATGAGTTTTCTGTTGTTTTCCTACCTGCCATCTTTATTGACAAAGTTTGTTTACATTTTATTAAGATAGAAATCCCTGTTACAATTCTATACATATGAGACTGGGAGACAGGCTTTTAAAGTTACATAAATTCCTGGCATTTTTTTCGTACATACTGTTGTTTTTCAAGACAAACTTTCAGTCCACTATATTCACAGGTTTTTCTTGGGTTTAGACTTTTTGCCAGTTTTTAATAAGAATGGCTTTTATTATTTTGTTTATTTCCAAAACACATCTCAAATCAACCTTGAAGACACAAAGTTTGTAGAGGAGGTGAACCTCAGACAGATGTGATGCCACGGGAAAACAATGAGAAAGCTTGTTAGGGTTGAGGGCTATTTTTTGCTGTTGGTTGAATGCATTCAGATGCTAGGATATAAGAGCCTCCTACAGGTTTATCTATGCTATTTTAAAAAAGACTATGATATCCCACTGCTCAGAGGAGGGTCAGAATTGGTGGCCCTTGTCAGGCATTCTCTCAATCTCTGGCATTCAATCTCTGGATTGAAATTCTCATAGACCTAAAATGATAATTCTCTATTGCGCCAGACACTATGGAGGTAACAGCTCAAACTGGCAAGACTCACATAATGTATAGAAAGAAATCTTAAGGCATAGTCTCATGAGTTTGGGAAGAACATGTTTGCAGAAGGGCTACTGACAAGCTCACATTTTTTAACCAACAGAACTGAAGCTGTGCATCTTGGGTTATTTTTGTACTAGTGAGGCATGAGCCTGGGACTGAGTAAAGGAGGAGCATCTACAATTGAGACAGTAATCTTTAATTTTTTGTTTAAGCATTTTTTTTGCTATTTTGAAATGAATTATCATGTTGATCTTACGAAAAATAAATTATTGACGTTATGGACTGACATAATATCAGTACCTTGTTGGTAGTAGTTCTAATTAAGGTAGAGCAGTCTTCTATCCTTTTTTAAAATCTGTAGCAGTTTAGTTTGGAGGAGAGCAATTTCTAGCAGCATTTCTGGTTTTCTGTGTAGCAGTTGATTTATCTTAGAAAGATAGAAAGGAAACAATGAAATATAAATGTGGTTCTTCAAGATTTGATAGCTGAAGAGAGAGGAAGATAACTTCATTCAACATTTATGGGTAAAGGTTGGTGACCCTCTGCTGTTCAGAAACTGTTTCAAACTTTGTTATGCTTATGAATTCATTTAATCTAACTTCAAAATGGGATTCTAATGAAAAAGAATCCTTGAAAAGTAAACCGAAAGCATTACAAGGCACATGTAAAGAGTAAAGATCTCTGAAGCTAAAATGGGTACCCTACGCTCTTAATGTCTGCGTGATGTTTTTCCTTGAAATTGTTATTCTCTTCATTTATTTTCACCTTTCTGCCCATTTGTTCCATTTATCCCTTACTTCCTGTTGGATTCTACTTTTTCGTCATCCGTTCTGTTTCATTCATCCTTCCTTTGCTATTTCTGTAGCAACCTAACTTGGATGAGAATTTATCTGGGAATGTGAGTTCACGGAAATTAAGATATCATTTGTCAAGAAAATTATCCTATTCAGAGATAGCTCAGTGATTGTTTTTTTTTTTTAATGTTATTGAGAGGAAACAGACATTTCTTTTTTCTTCTCTCAGCCTTCTCTATGTTATCTGTGATACCAGTACTACTGAAAATACCAAACATTGACATTGTGTTTTGGTTACCATTTTGGGGTTTTTTGGGTGTGATACTTGTTCCATCTCCTGCTTCATGCCCTGTTTTTATCCAGCATATCACAATGTAGCATGGATAAGTCAGTTAATCTTTCTGATATTTACACCTATTGGGAAAGTTATAAGGATTAGTTCCTTAAGTGGAGGAACCTCAATTGAACTGTGCTGTAGAACAAGAAAATTGTTCTTTATCTAAAGATTATACGCTGCCCTTGATTTGTCTGTGCATGCACATGCAAACACCTTTCCACATGTAGAGCTAAATACTCTTAAAATATAGACCCTTTAATGGTGTAACTCTAACAATGCTCACTCAGTGTTCATAATTCATTCCATGTAAATGCATATAGATCACTCGCAGTTCCCTTCAGGATAACCACAGTTTGGTAAGCATTTACTTGCTACAGCAATGATTTTAGAGCATGTTTACTCAAATGAAAATATATTGGCATTTGTATTGAGAGTGTCATTATAAACTATTAGGTTAAAATTGCTAATCATGCTAATGTTGAGAATCATTGCTAGATAACTGTTCAGTCATTAAAATATTTTAAAAGGGATTTTTGGCATCAGTATAAAAATGTTGCAGTATTACATGTGGTTTTTATATTTTTGCCTCCAGAGCATTGAGGAATTTCTTCCATCATGTTTCATCTCTTTGGGGACTTCTTTTTAAAAACAAACAAACAAACAAACAAAAAAACCCCAAAACCCAAACAAACAAAAACCCAACCCAAAACAACCAAAAAGGCCCCCAAACAAACCAAACCAAACCAAACAGCAGAAGACCCAACAGAAAACCCTCTAAACATTTGTATAGAATTTCTTCATTCTGATATGATCTGTGTATGTCCACTAATATGTTGTTTTATGGATTTAGGCTTACATTTTCTGTAGCTCTCCCAGGTTTCTCACAGTCTCCTTCGTAATGTTATTGAGATGCCTAAAGCAAATTGTGGATAAGGACTGTTACATTAAAGAATGCAACATATGCTTGTATTGTCTACATTCAGTGTACCAAAAATTTAATTTTCTTATTCGATTTGTGAGTATGAAGCACATAGTGTGCATGCGTATTTCTGTCTACCTCTTCAAAGAAAAATACATCAGTACATTATTTACTTTTTTTTGTTTTGTAGAGAATGTTGCTGAAATGTACATAATTTCTTTTTTAAAGAAAAAAATGTAACAACTGAAATCTTAATGAATAAATCAATAAAGTATCAATCAGTACTTTTCATTTCTGAGCTGCTCTCCTTACCAGATGTTTCTACTATTGCTCATGCTGCTCTAGCTATTTCTTACATGGAGGGATAAATCTTAGTTTAAATTTATTTCACCAAGACAAAAATGTAATTGCAACACATTGGGATCAATACAAACTATATAAGAAGCCATGAATTATTTTTCTAGCCCACTAGGTACTAATACCTAGGCACTGGTATCTCATGAAATACTAGAATAATTTTTCTTCCAGTGAGTAAGTATGTATTTCGGCAAAGAAAGAAGAACATGTTTCTCTTTTTCCTATATTCATTTGTGTATGAAGAACTTTTTTTGACCCTTCTTTCACTTTTTTCCTCTCAAACTCATCAGTCACGACCTTTTGTACTAGATATGCACAGAGTAGTAGTGCAACTATGGTTTTAGTACAAAGGTGTACACACCTGCAGAAACGCATTGAATTAGAGAAGTTATTTTACATAAAATGCCTTTTTTTTACTTACGAAATGAGGGCTAGATTTGTAAAATACCTTCAGCAGGTCACTAACGTGCTACAGATGGACTTCTGAGACCATTCAAATGCTTAAGAATCTATTTCAGTTGCTGCGAGGCTTCCCCCTCGGAATAGTTAGTTTCCGCTACTTTTAAAATTCTAAATGCAAAAAAATTATCAGTCAAATTAATGTTTGATAACCTTTCAAATTGCAAGGTCTGTTTTTAGTACTATTCATACAGTGCAGGAGTAGTAGGAACAGTTCCACAGAACTTCACTGTTGTATTTGAAGTATTTTTTTCCTGGCTTCCTCTCATGTAGCCCGTTGCGACACGTGGGTAGTTGTTGGTATTCTACCAGCGCATGTGTATGTGGGAAGGTGAGCTGGTATGTTTTTCAGTTTAGTTCTGGTTTGATTTGCCCGAGGTTGGAACCATTTCAGTTCAATTCCAGTTTAGGTCAAAAAGGTTTGCTAAGTCCAGCTGGGTTTACCTGGGACAATATTTTTAAAGATGGAAACAGTCAAGTGACAGGGATGTAGGTGCAGCACAGGGCTCTGGGAAGGTGGACTTCATCTGCTGTCTCTTGCTCTTCGGTATCAACCTAGGCATCAGTAGTGTTTCCAGATTTTCATCAAATCTTTGAGATCTGTAAGGCTGCACTAAGGAAAAAGGTATGAAAAACCTTCCCACTGGGGCTTGCAGGGAACATGCAGAAGCCCAGCAGAGGATTGAGGGTTTAGTGAGGCTTGTGTTCGCCCGCGGGTAAGCGATGTGATGGGACAGAGATGTGGAAGGGCGGGCTGTGACATGCTGCTGCTTTGCAGACCTCGGTGAACACAAACGCGCCCTGTAACCAGCGAGGCTCTGCCTTAAACTGTCAGGTTTTTGTTGAAGCATTTATTCTGAATTGCCAATGAGAAATATTTTTCTTGATTCAGATTCCATTCGAGTTCAACTTGTATAGCAGTCAATAAGAATTCCGATTCCATTTTGATTTATATCCAAAGACTTGAGAAAAGTGCATACAGTTCTGAAAAGGGAAGCAAAAGTGTGCACGGCTGTCTGCTCTGCGTGTCATTAACGACAGCCTGGAGCTCACTGGGTTCGTGATACAAAATATTTGAAAATATACATGTGTGCCAGTGTATGATAGATCAAAGAAAATAAAAGTAATATATTGAGTATTCTGTGACAGATCATTCTTTGATTAATTTTGGGTTGTACATATAGGAATGCTCAGGCAGATCAAATAAAAACTAGAAAATTACTTCTGTAGTAAAATATTCAGAACTTTAAAGAACCCCAAATAAAACCTTAGAAAAGATATCATGTCTTTTCATAAGAGAATGTCTGCA
Source organism: Burhinus oedicnemus (assembly GCA_008921705.1). Taxonomy (NCBI): domain Eukaryota; kingdom Metazoa; phylum Chordata; class Aves; order Charadriiformes; family Burhinidae; genus Burhinus; species Burhinus oedicnemus. The sequence goes on from VFFE01007181.1 coordinate 846,217, forward strand.
GCAAATACCTATATGAATTAAATTTTTCAAGTAGCTGTGTTTCAGTGCAAACCCTTTTTGCCTTCAGATGATAGCGGTAAGAAACACTAAATACTACAGGGAGTTCTGAATATTATTAAGAGGAAAAAATACTACTCAAGTGCTGTCATTCAGTAAATATTACTTCTGTAATAGCAGAAAAAAGTCGTCTTGTGATTATGCACAATGTTAAGGTAGTATGTACAATGCTTCCAATCTGCTATGTAAACAAACCTAATCTCTATTTATCTAATCTTTTATATTTGATGTGTTATTTAGAAGTTCCTTTTTATTTCAGTTGCTTGCAATCAAGTGCATTATTAGGAAATACCTGCTACTTTAAGAAAGATTTTAAAAGGGCTCCTATGTGCAAAATAAGGTCCAGTGTGAAAGCAACTTTATTTTTTTGTTCTTTCAGAAATCAGCTTCAGGATGGGAGCTGCCGGGTGTTGAGCACTAGTGGAAAAAATGACCTTATTTATTTATTAGCAGTTGAGCTGTTTTGAGAGTTTTGTACCACCAGTCATGGATGCTGAGGGTTGAAAAAACTTGGTCTTTTTTTTTTTTTTAATCTGGATTATTTCTAATCTATGAAGTATCATAGCAGATATCACGTGGTGACAATGAATTACACAATTCTTAAATGATCCCTGTTGTTATACTGGAAGAAACACTTGGGTTTAAAGATATTATCTATTACTTCAAAACTACACCTTTTTTTCTTTTTTCAGCGTCTTGTTGAAGCTGCAGAAGATGCTTACCTGAAACATGAGTTTGATGCTGACTTACAGGTAACTAATAATTATTTTCTTAAATATTTATCATCAGAGTATACTAAACAGTTTATACAATAGCTTGCTTGAAGAACTGCTGTAGAAAGCCAAGCATGTGAGTAACAGAAGGATGCTGATTACAGAAAATGGAATTAATGAAGGCTGGCTCAGTGTTTTGACAGGTTATGCATTTAGTGTTTGTGTGTTGGGAGACCAAGCAGGTGGATTTTACTCTTTTAGAGATTTCATTTAAATTCCCTGCATGTCTGCTTAGGTCAAGATTTTTAAACACAGTAATTAGCAGCATGTTTCATCGTTGCAGTGTCCTGGCAAGGAATTGTTCTATAGAGAGTTGAATTTGCAGATGGGGTGGGACCCACAGGGATGGGATTAGTATGACCTTGATTTGTGCAAATGGTTTGCATTTAGATTTGAGTCTGAGACGCCATTTTTTCTCTTACCTAGAAGCCCTTAGAGCCGTACCATTATTGTCTCAAAATGTTGCCTTTAGGAATAACACGGGAGGGAGCAGCACTGTGTCAGCTCACAGTTAAAAATGTTTAAAAGAAATGCCTTTGCTTAAATAAGACACATAATTAAAAAAACAGGTTAATTTAGAAACCAAGTAATCTCACCTAAAATGGAAAGTTTAATAGAAAGCGTTAGTCAAGACTTAAATGAGTAAATACCTCCTTACCAGTAACGAATTCCTATATCCTTGGTTTCTTGAATGCCATGTTAGGTAGAGTTTACTTTGTTTCTAGCTATCTAGATTAAATTTTAAAACTTTCTGTGAATATTTGCCATATGTCCATTTAAATTTTGAGCTTGCGCATTAAGGGAAGCAGAGACTTTTCCATAGGCTTTTTCCCATACATATATCTAAGAGGTACACAGATCTGCAAGTTCTGTTTTCAGATTTTACCATGGCTACTTCCAGTAATCATAAAACATTTTATTCTATTAAAAATATGATACAAATTACTGATTTCTGTGCAGAAAGGAAAAAAAAAGAATGAAGTTTTCAGACTAAGGATTAAAAAAAAGAGTTTAGAAGTCTGTGATTCTGAGATGTGTCAGCCCATGTTGGATTAAGGATAAAATGAGCACATTGAAAGTGATAATTCATATTATTGTTGTATTCAGTGAATGCTGGCTTCTGTATTCAAATGTTTTAGAGTTCTGTTACATTCCAGCCTTGCAGAGGTGTGCTGCATTTTATTTTTTTGAACTTTAAGCCTTGGAGAAATAGGAGTTATTGTCTGAATAAATCAGAAACACACTTTATAGAAGATTTTTTAGAGGTCTACAGTAAGTGCTTTTTCACTGCAGGATAGTTCTCACTTTGACAAAGTCCTTCATTTGCTGAGGCTTTGAAGATATTAACGCTTTCAGGAAGCCAGTTAAAAGCCATTTGTGTCAGCAGCATTAACAGGACAATCAAATCTTTGTGTAGAGCTCAGTTGTTTATTACTGTCACGGTCCATTAAAGCTAATCAATTGTTAATCTTGGTTTCAGCGACCCCTTTGCAACCCTTGCTGGGTGATTGTTGTTCTTTATCAAAAATCTCATAATACCATCTGCTCAATATAAAATAATGGCCAGAACGATTTGATAGTGTACATTCAAGTGGAGGGGGACAGAAGGCTTATCTAATAGACAGTGTATATAATTCTGCTATCAAAGAGGAATTTTTTGGCATTTGTATTGCCGTGGCCCACGGTTGGAAGACAGGATTAAATGCTTTGAATTAGTGGTATGTGACACAGCACCAGTCTGCGCTCTTTGTGCTCAGATATTCTGGAAATTCAGAAAGCACATAAAGAAAGTGCTTTTGTGCTTTTTATTGGTCCAACGTCACCTTCTATGTCTTGAGAACAGTATAGATAATATTGTGTCGGTACATAAAAATGATATAAGGGAGAAATAAAATTATATTAATACTTTTACTGACTGGGAAAAAACACCAATTTAAAGAAAATAATAACTGGAAGTTCATCTTTTGGACTGCTGGTATTCTCTTCAGCAGTGCTGAAACTGTATTATTTGGTTATGCTAGACCTGATCCCTTCTGGGCATTTTTCTTAGTAACACCATTAGTTTTGTCCTTAGTTATTCTATAGGCATTCTAATCAATATACTGTAATGCTGTATAATGGTCTAAGCACTCAGCTGTCTATCCCTGGACTGAATCTATTGGCATCGCCAATAAAAACCTTGCAGTTATAAACATAAATAAAATTCCCAGTGAATTGAAAGAAATAAATCAAAATGGGTGATATGACGTCTGACTCATCAGCATTATATATTGCATGTTTGAGTAATGGCCAAACTACGAATCAGTGAGAGCTGACTTTAAAGATTTACCCTGCAGTATTTGGGCTTTGGAAGTTTCTTTTTTCTGTTAGGGATGTGAAGCAAGAGCTGCAGTTTTAGCGAGTTAAGAGGAAATGACCTTCTAAATGCTACTTACACTTGAACATTTAACTCAGTCCAGGATTTTATCACCTGGTGGGTATGATTTCAAGTTATTCTGTGTTATTACAGACTCTTTTCAAATTGTTGCTAAGTCATATTACTATCTTTAATCATGCCTAATAATGTATTTGGGGATATAAGATAAATTACCATTTGTATTGGTACAGCAAGTTGCCTTGTCACAATATTTCTATAGTCTTAAAGGATCGCTCGTCTTGCTTTATCCGGGACACTGTCTCTGTGCTTGCCTCTGTTTAAAATGAAGTCATTCCTCCCAATTTTGTGGCTTTAACATGGTGAAAGAAACAATACAGGGGCCAACTGCCAAGCACAGACCCAGCAAGAATATTGGATGTTACGGGTCTTGAAGTGATTCTAAAGCCACCTTTTAGTTTTGTTGACTTAATTTTTTGCCAAAGAAAAAAAATTGGGAAAAGATTAAAGAGAGGGTAACATCTTCTGTTAGGAGGAGATCTATTAAAAAGAAATTTCAAATCATTTATAATCATTGTTGTTAACTGAAATTTGGTCTCCTGATCATTTACTTCCTTTTTGCTTGAGTATGTATTTTCTAAGATACCAACTGCCTTGTTATGATTCATAGAAACAATGTGGTGGAGTTGGTGTTCAGACCCCTGGAAGAGGCTCTGAAGTGGAAAACTCTTCCCTGGAGCTGTCATATACCTAAGATTTTGTTGCATATGCAGCCGATACAACCACGTAGGTTTAGAGGATTTCTCCTCCCACCACATTTCCTCAAACCGCTAGAAAGGGGACAGATTTTATGTAAAAATACCCAGCTGCTCTTCTTACGCAGTTACTAGTGAGGTGGTAAAGCACGCTTAAACTGCAGTCACGTGGTCTGTGTTGGCACCTGAGTCCTCTACAATATTGTACTATTTATGTGGTCGTATCTGAGCTCTTAGAATAGAAATGCATAGAGTATTGTTAGCATCCCAACAGAGTGAAGATAAGATCTATTATAGTGTTGTGTTATTTCTGGTTTTCAATAATCTCAGGAGGTGGGTGCTTAGCAGTGGAACTGATGCTTGAGTTCTCAGTGGAGCAGTAAAAGTAACTTGCACTTTGTTTCTTACCATATTAATTTTAGGATCAATAAAGATTTAGAATGCTTGGTTCCTACCTGGTTTTCGTACCTCTGACCCCAATGACAGGAGGAAGTCTTACAAAATTTTGTTATCACTACTGGTTCGTTTGCTGAATGGTTTCATTATACACACACATTTGCAGGGTAGTTCTTTTATTTTCTGTGTTTTAATTAAGTTCGTTAGTTCACTGGCTTTATATTCCAGCTGAGTTTTCTCTGCGTGTGTGTGATGTGATAATAAAAGAGCAAGGTTATTTCTTTTTAATAGAATCAAGTGCATAGTTGATGTCACCTGAATTAGTAGATGTTTTCTTTTCGGATTGTGGTAGTTTCACTTTCTATCTGTGATAGGAGAGGTTCAAGTGCCAATACTTTGAGATGGTTGACCTTATTTCAATTTGATGTCACAAGACTAGAAGAGGATCAATCAGATAGTTTTTAGGAAAGGATTACTTTCTTTTAAGGATACTCTTAAAGTTAATTTAGTTTGAATAAAGGTATAAGACTACTTTTCGTGGGTTTTTGTTTGTCTGTTTGGTTTTTTTTAATATCTATAACATATGGCTGAGTCTTAAGGAAGAGGTTTTCAAAACTATACCAGAGTTAGGTACCTGTCTGCCAGATTTTGCTGGCTGTTAACTCCTAGTTGCATTTTGTGTCCTTGAAAATCCCATCCTTACTCTTGGCGTATATATGTTGGCTATAGAAAAAAATGCTGTGAAATCAGCAGGTAGTTAAGGGTTTTCCAGTGGTTTACACAGGTGAACAATGTACTTTTTAATACATATTTAATGATTTTTAAAAGTCTACAAAAGGTGAGACTTAAAAGGTTTAAGGAGAAAGCACAAATAGCAAAAGAGGCCTGGGGGACAGAATTAGTCCAATTCATAAAGTCTATAGTTTCTGGGTCTAATCCTTCAACTGTTAATATTACTAGATAGTTTATTGTTGTCTTTCAAGGGGAGCTACCTGACTTCTAGTGATTTTGAAATTCAACTGCTACATATAGAGGTTAAATATAGACATAAAAGCGTAACTTAAATTGCTGCTACTTTTTAAAAAAAATCTGACCTAAATGTTTATTTAGTATAATGATACCATGCAAAAAATTTATAATGATGGACTGTTAAATGCTTAGTTATTTAATTAAAATGTAATCAAATAGATGGTAATTACACTGGTATCAGTTACTGGAAAATAAAAGCATAAAAGATAATTCATAATTGAGAATAGCTATTCTACATAATCTTATTAAACTCTTATAACATGTGCATTACTTTCATGTTAGTATTTCAGAAAAGTCTGTTTGTATATTTATTATCTTGCTCATTTTGAATGAGGCACATAATAACTGGATTTACAATCTATTGGTATTAATATCTGGCTGTTAGAATAATGTCCACAAGACTGAAGTCAGCTCTTGAAGGGTTCTGAACGTCCACGTGGAAAGGGAAGTCTGTTGGACTTCAAGCACTCAGAACCAATGACTGAAATGACTTTTTGAGAAGTGCATTTTCTGAAAGAAAAACAAAAAAAGCTTCAGCTTTGCAGTTCTTAGTTTAGTATTATTATTGTTGATTTCTGTGAATTCAAATTAAGGACTTCTCAACTGCTCTAATACCAGAATTGCAACAAATTGACTTCCAGATTTTTAGCTCTAAGGATAAGCCGTTTCAGTGGAGAGCACTTTAGCTTGTCTACTCTTTCCTAGTTATTTGCTGAGGTTGCAAAGAGGAAAACTGAAATGACTATGGAAGTATCGAGAGAAGTGAATTTAGATGTTACTAGTTGAGAGTTCTCTAGAATTGATACACATGTAAGGTAACCTTCAGAGGAAGACTTTCACATTGCTTTCACTCTGTGCGCAAGGCAGGGATTAAGTATCAGAAAGAGCATACAGAGAAAGACGGGCCATGCACCTTTTGGGTTATTTTAATCTCCAAGCTATTATCTGTTTTATGCCTCTGTAGTAAGTGAACAGAAAAAGAGAACCAGGTTTTATGAAGTCAGGAAAAAAAAATGGCTAGCGATATTTTAGTTCATCTTCTAATAATGAAGATTAACTTCTTCATTAGTTTTTTTCACTTTGGAGTTTTATAGAAATTTTCTTGAGAATTGAGGGAAGGTTTGGGCTTTTTAAAACAAATATGGTAAGTGCATAATTTTCATTACTTTTCCCCCTTCCACACATGTATCTTTCTAAGAATTTCTAAGTTCTCTTACTACAAACAAAACAAATGTAAATTACTAGAACTGTTTTATTTTTATGTGTGTTCATAACTTCTGTTGACAAGGAGTGAGTTTGATAGCTAAGCACAGAAATGCATGGAGTTAACCGTCTCAGAAGCAGAGATGCAGGAGTTGATTTTTCAGCTAATTTGTAATTTCTCTGCTGTAAATAATTGTTTGGCATTTTGGTGCCATTCTGCCCTGTATATGGGAGCCGTTAAAAAGGACAGTAATTCTCTGCGTGTTTAGTTGACTAATTATTCTATCTACATGGGGCTTGACAGCAAAGGAACTGAAAGCTGTGGTCAGAGTTTGCTATTGCAAATAACGTGCTCTGCTTCTGAGGAAGTTTGGCATGGGGTTCTGGTGATTCATTCTGCTGACTGCAGTTACAGGACTCATCCTTTTGGTACCCATAACAGGTTAGACCCATTAAAGAGCTACCAGAAATAGTTTTTAGACAGTTCTGGATTTATTCTTGCCTACCTTTCTTGCAAAAGCAATCGCTATCTGAAGTGTGTGAAGTGTGTACTGGAGAACACACTATAAATTCAGTTCTACCCATCGAATATGGACGCAGTGCTTTTTGCCTGGTGATACCTGCTGTAAATAATTACAGAAATCTGAAACCTGGAAGTGTCAAAGAACTGTATGATTGAGCAGTTAATTTTGTCTTCCTGAGATTTTTCCTTTTATATTTCTTTGTCCCTTTATTGTGTTTGCTTGCCACCAGAAATGAGAAGGAAATAACTTTCTCATCCCATGAGTGTTTTCAAAATTTCAAGTTCTCCGATTAAATGTTGAGATACCCCAAAGCTTTTCCTGAGCAAGAGAAACCTCCACTTTGGAACAACTCATAATCAAATAGGTGGGGCTCTCAGGATATGAGAAACCTGTTCAAGTTACTTCTCTAGTGAATATTAAATTATTTATATGATGTGAAACAACTGCAGCAGAAGAGTTGGTGAGACACTGAGCTCAGAAAAGCCTGATGGATGGGGCAGTCACTTTGGATCTCGGAGGTCCTAGTCTGAGTTTCTGTTCTGCTTGATTCAGAGGACGGATTTGAACTGCGGTATAAGACTTTTCCTCTCTGGCAGAATTCTGCAAAAAAGAAATGTATTTTCCAAAACTAAGAAGAGTCGCAGGTCAGGTCTAACAGCAACAAGATGGAACAGAAATTATTTACATACGTATAATACATATATACAGTTTTTCCTTTCCCATGCTCAAATCATTAAGTATTTCCAGGTTGCTTTTTTAATGCTCTTCATAAGCATCTTATAAGAATTAGAAACATGTTTAAAAGAAATAAAAGCTGAGATTCTTGCATAATTGCATAAATTCACAGGTTAAGGTTATAAGTAAAACAGAAGTTCTCATTAAAATAGTGATAAAACTGGGTGTCTGCAACATGGAATTCTTTCTTTTATTGTTTTTGCAAGGCAATTCTTTAACTTATTCCAATAGAACAGATAGAGGAATATGCTAGTATTGTTCAGATAAAGGGACAATGGTGTACCAGAAAGAACCAGTCATATGAGAACACATATGTTCACTTTCAAGCGGGGGGGGGGGGGGGGGGG
>VFFE01007181.1:854429-871354 GCA_008921705.1 Burhinus oedicnemus
AGAAGTACAGTCTGTTGTACTCTATGGACTAATACAGTTTTGACCATGACTGATACTATGAAATAATTATGTGTATTTATATGCATGTATAGTTTAATATTTATGTTTTAATTTTGTTCAGTGCTCTGCATTTCAACCTTACGTATGTTGCCTGATGTACGCATCTTTATCACTGGTTTTGTGGGTCGTGCGATGGGAGATGTCCTGCTTAAAACCCAGCAAAAAACCTCCCCTGGTGAAAGGTTATGTCTAATATCAGGCCCAGGGGTATTGCAACAAAGTGCAATGGATAAATAGATAAACAGATAAAACAAAAAATAGAGGATGTACTTGCCTGTGGGAAAAGCTTGGAAAAAGTGATGGTGTGTTCCTTGAAAAATTATAGAGGCCAAGCTTAAATGAACCGCAAATAAAATACTTATAAAAAAAAAAAAAAAGGCAACATTACAATAACATTAATTTGATTTAATGTTACATTTCTGTGTTTCATATTTCAGATTTAAACTAAGAGCCATATAGCTAAAGCTTGAGGACTATTCAATTTAGATGTTAAAAAAAAGGACTTGAAATCTTATTCTGCGTCCAGTTAGCTTTTTGAAATGAGGAGTATGTATTCAGAGAAATATTCCTGTGGATTCAAAATGTGCCTATCAAAGATACTCGTGAAACGTTTAATCGATATTCCATGCTCGTGTGAAGCTCCTGCTGACAAAATCAGCTCAAGAGCTTTCAGCATCATATGCAAAACAGAATTTGGCAGCAAAGAAGAGTGGAGCTGGGGGGTGTGTGTTATGTTGGAAGGGACAGTGGAGGTTTTGGGTATAGGGCTGGCAAAGGCCAGCTGGTTGGCAGCAAGCTGAGGAGATCTGGTACAATTTGTAGGGCTTGTGGGAGCTTACACTGGGTTTGAGATTTTTGGAAAGGGTGTATGGAATTGTGATGAGATAAAAGGATCTGGATGGAGGTCACCTGAGGTTGCAAAAGACCTTGTCACCCTAGCATAGCTCCAAACTGTTCCAGATGGTCTTCTCTTCTTTCTGTCACACTTCCCTTCTGGCCAAGGTGCCTGGCTCAATTCCCCCCTCTCCTACTACAAGCTCGGCCCCCATGGCGGCGGCAGCAGAGGGCTGTGGAGGCAGGTTGGGGATCTGCTCTGTGGAAGTGCGTGCTACCCTAACTCATCTTCACTCTCTTGCCATTGGCAGCATAGACAGTCTGCTGCCCTGGGCATTTTTGCCTGTATTTGGCACAGTGCCTGGCTGTTGGTTGATCGTATCTTACACGAGGATCTTTCATAGCAAGCTGTGTACTATTTTTCATAAGACCACGTACCACTTCAGACCCCTGTAAATCTTATCCTGGCACAAATGTGTCTTCTAGTGCATTCATGTAGTAGCTGGTGATCCAGCTGTCTCCTGCAAACGCTTAGGAAATTAATAGTCCCATGAAGTATCACTGCATTAGTGTCACTGATTAATGATGGAGGTAGGGATATGTTCAAAGTGCACACCTCTTGCTGAAAGGGATAAATCCTATGTTGCCTTTTGAAAATTGTCCCCACTTTTACTGAAATGCCCATACAGGTAAATGGCTATTGAAGTAGCTCTCTAGAGGTCAAGTGATTATTGTTCTCCTGGAAGGACCCACATTTTCAGGTTTTAACTACCTGTAAAAAGTCAATGGTATGAAAAGACATAGTGAGGAGGTGAAATATAAGATGGTGTTATTATGAAAAATTATTCCATTTCTATACCTGCTCCCCTTCCCTACTACGTTCCATCTCTCAGAATTGCAATTTTCTGCAGATTTTATGCGATCTATATTCATTGGGATCTATTACAGATTATAGAATGGGAAATATCTTAAAGAATAATTGAAATTCAGAAAATAAGAGTATGTAGCATGCACTGTAAAAATACTTGAATGCCAAAACGTTTGTCATTTTTGGTCCAAGTTCTGCGCCAAATTCCATAAAGTAGCAGCCCAATTAGCATCCACAATTATCCCCATAGATAAATAAAATCAGATATTTTTTTTAATTCCTTGTGGTCTCTTGGTAAATACCTTGCTATATATTTCCTCCAAATAATGTCCCAGTCCTTCACCTTTCTGCATACAGGCAGCACCAGCGCTCCTCTTGAGTGAGGGTTGCTGGGCTTGTAGAGAAATGGCATGGTAGTTAGGGAGATTCTGCTGAAAGAAGGCAGTGAACGATACAAGGTGGAGACAGAGCAGTTTTAAAAAAGGACCCCTTGCAACCCTGGTTTTACACGTTGCTTGCTCTCACTTTAACTAAAAGGTAATACTTTTCAGTACAGTTTGGGACTGGTTGGAGTGAAAGCTATTCAGCCTCAGTAGCTTTTTTCCCATCTGTTGGTGAGTTTTTTTTTTTTCTTCCCACCCCTAACGTTTCAAGAGTTGTTCCTTCCCTTCATCCTATCCCAACACAGGTTTTCACCTCATCTTCCTTTTTTCCCTTTGTGTGTGATAAGACAGAACTGGGAAGCGGGATTGTTGTCAAGTCCAAAGTGTTTCAGCTGATTCAGTTTCATCTTACACGGGTGACTCGTACCCACGGTACTTGTGTAAACCACGAGAGATCCTGGTGTGTCAGGGTAAACCTTGGACAGAGACACAAGGAGAGAATTTACAGGATACAGAAGTGTCTCATTTGTTGCCTTGCCCTTTCTCTTCAGACTCTGCAGTTCAGCTCTACTTTTGACGGATAAAGCATTTCTGCAGTGATGGATCCTCTGGTGCACATCTGAGGATGTGTCTGATGGCTTCATTAGCTTTTACCAGGGTTGCCTCGCTCCTCGAGTGCACACGTGCGCTCACCCCTGTGTACAGGCACCTCCGTCCTCTTGTTTCCAGCTAAGCCCTGACATTAACTTGTGAATTTGGTGAGCGTTGCACCTCAGCCTGTGTGTAAGTGAACTCCAGAAGGACAGCATAAAAACTGGTTTTTGAATTGGACTTTATAGTGCCATAAACAGTGACATCATTGTATATACACACAAATATATAATGATGAATACAGCAAATGTAATCTTGGATGTTGGCTGGAAAATGCATGCTCCAGGCCCAGATTTAATAGGAACTTTCATATTCCACTCTTGGAATATAAAGCCGGCATTTCTGTCTATTTTGACTTTCGCATTAATAAAATGAGGTCAGGAAATCTGTTAAAGTTTATCTTTAAAAATGTTTTCAACCCAATCACCTTGTTTTAAAAATCATTTCCGTTTGTTATCTGCACGTTTAAGTAGATTGTGTTTCCTCGTGATTGATTCTCTGAAGGAAAGCACTAACAGATTCCTGTAATTGATTATACTTTAATGATACATAATGGCAAGTTCTGTTTTCCATTATTGTTACCCTACACGCTGAACTGTAACTGCCGTGATACCAGAATGTATATTGATATACAATTGATTTAGTAACATTTTACCAGTAGAACTGGCTTGCATTAACTAAAAACATGTCTCCACATCTCGAACAAAAGCGGTCACTCACACATTCAGGGCAGGAACCGTACACGGCGCTGCAGATGGTCAGTTCCTTCAGCTCATTGGAGCTGGCAAAAGACAACGCTGCTGGAGATCCGTGCAATCATTGTTTCTGGGTTTCACGGGTGATTACAGATGGGAGTTGGCTGTTTTTACATTTCAAATGTTTCACTTTAATTACATTTTTTCTTCCTTTTTGATTGTCCTTTTTCAACAAACGATCCTCTGCTTCTCCCTCCCGTCCCCACTCCCCCAATAGCTGATGGCGAACAAGGCGGTCGTTGATCTGAAAGTGGTGCTTAACTTCATGATCGGTATTACCTAATTATTTACTGATACCCCCTGCCTATCTGTATAAATCTCTTCTCTTGTGTTTACATGGAATACTCCACAGCAGGGATTACTTTGCATGCATGCATGTGATTGCATGCGCATTTATAACAGCAGTTAGCACATCTGAGTCCTGTTCCATGACTCAAACTCCTGCATGCTCTTTACTTACACAAATAAATAGTGCAATTCAGTTGCCACTTAGCTGTACTTTAACTCTTGGACATGCGACCTGTCCTAACCAAAAGGTTACGGGGAAGGTCTGATGAGTGATCTAGCATGTATAGCTGGCCTATGTGGGGAAAAATAAATACATTTTAAAAAGCTAATTTAAATTTTGAGTTTTGCGGGTGTTTCAAAAAGGCATACAGCTGTTGTCTTCTAAATACTCAAAGGACAGATACAGGAAACGTCACAGCTAGAACATTATAATGATGTAAAATTGGTATGTTGGAAATACTAGATAGAAGTATACAATGTAGTCAGATAATGTACTGACTAAGGCTTCATGTTTACCTTTATTTTAACCTTTCTTTACTAAGAATAGGATTGTACTTATAGCTTACAGTTCTGGCACATCGTGCTAACAAATCTCATTTGTTGTGTTGTACTGTATTGTAAGTCAGCAGCTGTATTGTTGAAACAATAGAAAACAGATAAGGGTTACACTCTCCTCACTTTCAAAATCCTTTATTTTCCAGGGATTTCAATTCAAGCTTTCACATTATCAGCCATATTAAGCCAGTGTGAGCTTTCTTAACGGAAAGTTTGGGGGGAAAAAAGAAAACAAACTGCCGTTTGGACTTGGTGAATGCCAGTGTTTGGCAGAATCAAAGTACTTTCTAAAAATCTGCACTAATTTTGTATTTCAGTTTTAAAACTGAAATTTTAGCTTTAAATTTCAGTTTAAAATCTGAAAATAAAAAGAATAACTTCTGGAGTGTAGAGTCACTTTGGTAAGTTGAATTCTAAAACAATGCATTACCACCACATGCAGATTTTGTATTTTATTCCACGTTACATACATTTTTAAATGTTTTAAATTACATTGTTTATATCTGCATTAACATTCAACACTTCAGTTAAATATAGGTTAAATATAAATATTAGTTTAATGGCTTTGTGTATGACACTGATTGCAATTCAAATCTTCCTTGCCTGCTGTTCTGAACTGCTGATAGTAATAGCAGCCTTTGTAACACTCACTTTCGTTGCCACCCTAGTCACAAACAGTAATATCCATTAATATGTACTTATGCTTGTGTGATTACTGTGTGCAGGGATTATTAGAGAAATTATTTTTACTATCAGAGAACAGTTTCAAAAAGATAAGAACCGCAAATGCAAAGCAGATTAGATTACTTAAATGGCCTTTTCAGTGGTGATATTTGAAGAATCGGGAATGTCTGTAGTATCTCACACTAATTTTGGAATATAACACACAACTTCCTGTTTATTTGCTGTTCTAGAGGAAAAATGTTTGAATTGTGAAGTAAAATTTATGCTCTAGTGCTGTGTATTCTCAGCTCAACCTCACATCGCAAAAGAAACCTCTACACATTTTTTTAATTAAAGGAAAAAAAAAAAGAGTTCCTAATTAGTTACACACAGACAATGTTAGATTTTTCCAAGTGCAAAATGATTAATAATACATAATTAAAATGGAACCTGGATCAAGAACTCATCAAGTCTCGTTAATACCATAATACTGTAACCTTTCATCGGCAAACAAACTGATCTTGCCCCAGGGGATCTGAATGACTCTCAGGAAATCTGTTCCTGCAAATACACTGTCTCCTCTCGTAAGGAATTTCCAAAATTCCCAACTGGGGAACTTCTTTCCAATATTTTCACAGTAAAAATATGCAACTCATAAAAGAGTATTAAGTAAATTTTGGAAAATGTCACCAAAAGTATATGATGTATGAAAGCGCGCTCTTAGCATTCTTTAAAGTTGGAAGTCAGCGGTAACGAAACATGTGCATACATGAAGAACAGATCACTATTAGTCCTACAGCTACACTAAATATTTTCTTAAAGACTGTGCAATTTCTTCTTGCCAGATTTAAAAAAAAAACCAAACCCAAACAAAAACTCCCATCGACTTGATTCTAAGCTAAGTCACTAACAATGCGCAGATAAACAGAGAATGATACCTCTTTACTTATTCCTTTACATGTTAACCTTTCCCTCCCCCCGCCCCAAGTTTTGCAAGTGAGGTACTCGCCAGATACTCAATTACAGCCCAGACGAATACTGTAGGAAAGCAGGTCTGGAACATATCCCAGCTGTTCAATGGGAAGAAGTACCATAACGTTGCCAGCCACTAGATGCCACTCTTGTCTCATCCCAGTACAACCCTGAGAGTATTTATGATTGTTTAGAAAAACCAACTATGCCCTCCCACCCCCAAAGCCCTTTAAAGATGCTCCTTTGGTATTTCAGTTATTTCGCAATTTTTTAATTAAAGTTACAATATGACCCCACTGTTTATAGTATTCCTTCCCGCCTCAGTAATGTTACATTTGTTTATAAATATTTCAAAGCTATCCTGAGACAATTTTTTTGTCGCGAGCCTCTTGCATAGCTATGTTGTGCTATATCTCATTTTTCTCTTTGGGTGGAATTCACAAACTTCTGGCATATATGTTCATCTGTGTTTCTGATTGATTTCAGAGCCACTTATGGTGCAAGAAGCTCTAAATCTATTTTTAAAAATTCTACAAAGAACTTCACCTTTGCATTTTTTCTATACCAGATACAGTAGGAAGCTCTTGAACTTCTCGTATATTCAGATTTTACCATTGGCAATCTCTCTACTACAGTTGTTATGACATTTCCATGCGAGTTGCTTGTCTGCAGATGCCTGTCCCCCAGTTTGCACCTTTCAGGATTTTCTTAGCCAGGTAGTTGATGAAGAATAAGTGTAAAAATGCTCAAGTTACTTGAGACAATACAGGAACAGTTTAAAAAAAAAAAAAAAGTAATCCCTACAACCTTCAACCTAACAAAGTTGTAATGTTTCATATGCACAAGGTGTGATGCAGACCTGGGTCTCAATATAATACATTTGAATTTCTTTGTTTAATCTCATAAAAGGAAGTGTTACAACCCAAACGGATACAAAATTAAAATATTAAGCTTTTCTTCCAAATTCATCTACATCTTCTAACAAAATGCTGTAGAGTTCTAAATATTTGTATAAGAATCACTCCTTTCTGCATCTTGCAAACTATGTGGAATATAGTGGTCACTTGTTTCCACAGAAATGTTTCCATATTCTGGAATTTCTTTTAAAATGATCACTCAAAATTCAATAAGAAAATGTCTCACAAATTTGCCTGTCTCACAAGAAAAGGAAAACCAAAAGAAATTTGTTATGATGTCAGTAACATTGGACAAATAAGCCCTCGGATGTTGAAAACATCAACGGTAGAGGTAAGTATATCCTCTTTTCTTGGTAAGACTGTGAATCTGTTCACTTTTGTTTGTGTGAATTTGATATAGCCTTTAATTATGTGATTTTAATACTGTTTTCCATATAGCATCAAATATTTTTATTGCAGCTTTAAATGTATATGTGAGATAGCTTCTATGTACTGTAAACTGCTTGTATGCCAGCCGCAGTCAATGGAAGTCAGTTGCTTGAAAAAGACACGGTATATATTTTGTAAGTAACCTGCAACAGCCTGTGGATAACAAGACTGAGTAACAATGAAAAATTATAGGCACATAAAGACCTCCTGCACATTCAATTAAGTTAGATTTATCTGAGTAGTTTCTGGGGTACGTGGAATGCTGTAAATGGACAGAAAAACGCAGAGGGATACATCTATTGAGAAAGCCCTTTGTAGCCCAGTTAGATTCTTAGAGGCGAGGATCATCAGTGGGGCTCCGTGTAAAAGAAATGTGATTGGAGTGTCAAAATGTGTAAATACAGGAAAAAGATCTCAGTGTGTAAAAACATGTCAGTAAAGAGGGGACTGGATTATTTAAAAAAAAAAAAGTAGAGCTGTCTTTCTAGAGATTTTATAGACTGATGCAGATAAAAAGTATTATTCTGTTCTTTTTAGGAAAAAAAGCCCTATTAGTGGTTTATGGAATTGACCACACTACATGTAGACCAAAGCACAGAGCTAAGGATGCATGTGGAACCTTAACTTTATTGCTTCCATATCTCTGAATAATAACTGCGCAACTTGAAAGTTCTCTTTTTGTCATTTGCAATGGAATGATTTAATTTATTTAAGTTTCTGTGATGAACCCTTAATGTCTTACACATGTAGGAAAGGGTATAGTCCGTGACTCAGCGCTCAAGTCTCTAACTACAGTCTGTCTGCAGTGCTGCAGTGAGGAAGCTTTTTGTGGTCATTAGCAAATGCTGACCTCTCTGTTTGTATACATTGTCTTGACCATGCAGTTGCTGAAGGGCAAGTTAAGGGGATGTGGTTAAATTAGTCTGCAATTTTATTAACTCACTTGGGACCATAGCAGTTATTTATTAAAGGTCACTCTGTAGATCCGTTCTCCTCCACTATCAGATCTTCCCTTTATAATCTGTTCCCAATAAGCTCCCCATTACTTCCCTTTTCTATGAATATTTAAGTGGCGGTGGTGAAAAGAAAGTCTTTGTACCAGCTTCTCTAAAGCATGTCTTCATGTAGCGTACCTGGAGAAAATCGATCTCTTACAAAGCCATATTGGCTCACACAAATGCGAGGAAGCATTTAGTTTGTTTCTCCCCAGGGGGCAATGGTTGGCAGTTTCCTTTGTCAAGTGTAATTCTGTGCCCTCAGTTGGAGGGCTGTATGTCAAGGGTTTGCAGATGCCAGTTTTGCTCAAGAGCCACCATGTGCAGAAGAGCAGCAGCTCCTGGGCAGCGTGCACACACCCTCTCTTCTCCCACACCAGGACCCTCACTCCATACGCATTGCGAGCCCATCCACCTCTGGTGACGAGCAGCTCACCCCTTGTGCTCCCCGAGAAGCATCCATCCCCTAGCTGAGCCCCTGTTGTATCCTTCCTTGCCTCTCCAGCAGCCAGGGCACAAGGACAGGACATGTGGGTGTGGGATGATGCTGAGGAGGAGTAAAGTGGCTCCAGCTGTGCTTGCGGACAGTGCGGCAGGGATGGCTGAAGCCTTGGCTCCCCATCCAGGTAAGACAGCCTGCAGCAACCCCTCACTGCTCCAAAACGGTTTGTGTAGTACGCTTTGAAAACCTCTTATGTCTGCTGTTGTCACTAAAAGAAAAAAAGAAATCTGAGTATCCAGTACAGTCTTCCTCTCTGTGGTGAAGGAGGATCTCTGAGTGATGTCTTCCCACCTTGGACCATGGGCAAGTTGCCCATGTCAGGAAACTTCTAGTCTGGCAATAAAGTACCTTGGTGATACCTCCTTTGTAGCAACTAAAAGGGAGAGGGGACAGACCTAGGTAGAGGCATTTCCAATCCTACAATTGCGTACAAACCCCTGCGATATTTCTCACAGCCTGGAGAAGTGCAAACGTACAGAGTGTGGCTGGTAGGCAGAATGAGGTAGTGAGTCGCTTGCAGCCCACGGCTTGCTCGGTGGTGTTGCACCTGGACCTGCAGAGGCAGCAGGGGCCAGGCCAGCGCTGGGGTGTCTCTGGTGGGAAACCTCAGGCAGAGCTTGTTGGGGGCACTGCGGTGGGAGCAGACTGTGCTGGACAAGGATGAAAGTACGTCTGTTGTCATGGTGGGGGTGTGTGTGCATATTTTCCCCCCCCTAATTAACTAGGTTTTTTTCCCCTCCTCTCAAAATATTAAGTCAGAATGTTCTCCTCAGATGTAAAAAGGCAGACATTTTGAAGGAAATTAATTTTAATCTAATAAAGTCTGTTCCAAGACTTTGCAGTAAGCATAACATTTTATTTGTAAATACAGCCAAATACAGTACAATATACCGAATTTAAGAGAAGAAAGGAGACAATATGACCAAATGTTTTTTTGAGTAAATACTGGGACAAGGAGGTTTATTCCCCTATTAATGCAGGTATATAACTCAGAGGCCAGTAAATGCCAGATAAACATGGGCTAAAAATACAAACAAATATGGTTAAAAGCCAGATTTTATTTTCAGGATTTTTAAACCCCTTAATATGTTGAACCTATTTAAAAATAGTTACTACAGAATGACAGCAATATGATAATTGATTAGCTTATGAATACAATCAATGATCTATATGCTTTTTACCTAACACAAGCTATAACCTAGATAGTGAAGAATTAGGGATTATTTTATATTAAAATCAACACAATTGTACTTATTATCAGAGTAGGAAGTTGTGATTAGAATTAGGAATGTGTTTTAAAATGACTTTTAGCATTATGATATGCTATTTGTAATTTTATAATTTGTTTATTCATATGTCTTTCTGTTTCCAATGTACGGAATGCTTCTTTTTAGGGAACCATACAGCAATAGACTGCAGGAGAAAATGGCAGCTCAGGACAGTTTAAAGGTAGCTTTATAACTAACTGTCAGGTAAAATGATTAGAAACACCCGAGTCCAGTTTTTCTGTGACATCCTTTGTGATGCACGGAGTGTAAGATGCTGGTCTAGCCGCACGGCCAAGCGCAGTGCCATGAGGAGCCTTTAGCTGTGGTCCTGAAAGCAGAAGGTCTGTGTAGTCTGAGGCTGCCTCTCATGTCACAGGCTTTTCTCTTAATAATGCCAACTAACTCGGGGATAGTACTGTGTAGGCAAGGTAATACAGCTTTCAGCTCACTTTTTTTAGTCTCTGTATTAAGAGAGTTTCTGCCCTGGGCTGTGTTGTACAGCATACTTATCCTTAAACACAGCAGAGGTCGCACCAGGTTTAAAGCTAAATGCAAGTTTTGAGGATGAAACTTAAATATTTAAGTCACTCAGGCATTTATTTTTTCCATTTCACTTCTCATCTTTTCGGGAGGCACGTGCAATTTTGGCAGAGTAGGACCAAAGTCTTAATTTCTTTTCCCATGCTTTATTCCTTGTATCCCTTTTTTTTTTCCTCTGTCGTCTTGCTTTCACTTAATTTTAACATGGTGAAATGCACACCAAATTCAGAAACTGAGTATACATAGGAATGTATTACTCTTGCTTATTGCAGGTAAGTAAACAACAGTGAAAGCACGTGCTTGCCAAACCTTTGCAAACTTTTTGTGAAAACTTGTGGAACCATGCCGAGCTATGGTTAAAAGCTAAATTTCCATGAGATTTTTGGTTCACAGAAGTCTTCAAGCAAATTTGAGCCCCATTGCAGTAATCTGAGGACTAATTTATTGTTCTGTATCAAACTCTAAAAAGGTTTGGGTTTTTTCAGCATTTTGACGAGTAAACTTTAAGGATTTTTAGATCTGATCCTGACACACAACTCAGAGCAAAATCCAGAGTGAACCAGAGTAGAAGTCAAAACTGATTCTTCTCAAACCATGCAGATGAAACCTGCAGCTTTTTTCCTAGAACTCTGTATTATGTGCCTTTCAAAGGACTGATAATAGTTTGTTCTTATTTTACAAATATAGACAAATAAGGCTTGGCAAACAGCCTTGTGAGAAAGAAATAAAAAAGAATGAAGGAAAATAGATACAAAGAAGCCGTGAGCCAACCAGCCCCAGAACCATACTGTGAAATGATATGACTAAAATATGTGCATGGTAAATAGTGTGACATTGAAAAATGAAACATTCACTATTACAGCCAGAGAAAAAAGCCAGCTCTCCAAATTGAGTTCTGGCAGTATGTTCAGAGAGTCGAATAGTCGTATGCTTGATTGCAGTTTGGGTGGAGAGAAAGGAGATCCACAGAGCTCTATTTCAGTTCTTTCTGTATTTTCTCACAGTATGAATTAATCACATCTAATACTAATTATATACTTGCAACATTCTAAATTCCTGCATAAACTGTGGAAAAATGTGAAGCCATTTCCAAGGCTGGAGCAGCTTTAACAATGAATCCGTGTATGTGCTTTTGTAATTGTTTGCTGTGCGTCATATTCAACCCCAGTTATGTTCTGCAGATTTACTCTTCTGTACTTTGATGGTGATTTACACTCCTAGGGAAGCAGTTGGGTGAAACCATGTCTCAGAAATGTGGAAGCTCAATATAAATAAATTAAACACAGGCGCTTGATTTAAGTGAATCACAGCCTTTTGACGTTTATAATTTCAACACACGATTGTCACCAGCTAGTCAACTTCTGTGACTCATTGTGATGCTTAAGCTGTTGGCTTGGTAGAAAATGTAAAAAGTTAGGGGTTTTTTTTAGCTATTCTAGGATGTCTTCTGGCCTGCATCCACAGAAACGAGACAGAATCATAGATACTAACAAGATATTAGGAAGCTGTCTTATTACTTATCATTCTGCATTAACAATGCCCTGATTAGCTTCCCTGTCAACATGAGGTCAAATGAGGAGTTTCTTCCAGGCTTTGAGAATACAGGCAGGTAGTTATTTTGTTGCTGCTAAAAATAGAACGATCACCTGACTACAGCAGTGAAATTATTTTCAGCGGGTGAATCGGAGAGAGCGCTAAACTCTCTGTGGCTAGTGTTGCTCTTGCCTGGAATTAGACAGTGTTATGCAAGCTACTGTGCATAGAGTTCATCCAAAGAGAACCTGTTGGGAAGTTGCATTCGAGTGATCACAAGGTGCAGGTGCTGCATTCAGAAATGGCAAGTTTGAACAGAACGTTTTTGATATGGTCTGTTAAGTGCTCAGGTAGGGAATCTGGAGTACCGTCTGCGTGATAGTTGGCAGTACATCTCTGATGGAGGATCTGTTGATACGGAGGTACCAGTAATGCTTTGGAGGGCTAGTAATGCTATGGAGCATTTTTTATCAGGCAGTTTCAGTCCTGCAAAAATAACAAATATGATAATTCCCATCTTACAACTAGGGAATCAAGATTGATAGAAAACGTTAATTTTCGGGGGTTTTCTGCATTTTTTAACAAAGTGGTTAAAGATCAGTATCTATTGAAAAATCAAATAATTTTCAGCAAGATGTCATTGTGGAAATATATAGATATGCTTGACTTTTCTAATGTGAAGTAAAAGAAATTATTGTCGTCTTGAAGTGGGTTTCAGAAATAAAATTTAGAATTTCACAATTCTTGCTTGAACTTCATTAGCCTACTAATTTGTAGTTAATAGCAGAGCCTCAAACAGACTCCAGTGAGGCTGGTGTAAAGTAAGAAGTTTCTCATTTTATCTGGTTTGCTCAAGTTTTTACTTCCAGCAGCCTAGTGATTGATATATTTGCTGCTTCAGTTTCATCTGCATTTCATATGAACTGGATTTAGGAAGAATAGAAAGAAACGAGGAATGAATATAGAATAAGAAAGGAACAAAGGGTGAAGCTCTTAACCCATTATCATCTTACAGTTCTTCAGCAGGTCTGCTGAAACATTGGGCAGCAGTGTGATGGGATGTACAAATACTGCCATTGGAAACATGAGTATCTGAGCTAACCAGGAAAAATGTTGGTGAGCTAATCTTTCTGCCTTCCATGGAGAACTGTAGAGGGCTGGCTGTATTTTGAGGGCTGTCTTCCCTTTTCCCATTCATTAATATTTGCCTGACAAAGTCCTGGCCTTCAGAAATTACTGTGAGGCTCAGCTAGGAGAAAACCCAGCGTAACACTTGAACTTCATCTGGAAGATGGCAAGTGTTGTGCATTAATACTTTGAGCTGGGAGCATAGGAAAACGTATTGAATGTGTGAGTCTTGAACTATCAGCACCGCTGATCTCTTTCTAAACGTCCTTAGTGAAGAGCAGGAAGGTGATTTGCTATTTGGCCACTGCTGACTGTGTAAGTGCCTGGAAGCTGTTAAGAACTACTGCCGCAAAGAAGCACTAAAAGTCAAAATTATTTCACCTTGTCAGGCACACTCATACAGAGGATTTGGGGAGTGGGTATTAAAATGTGCAGTTGGAAACCCGCTTAATACTTCTGTACATAAAAGTGGTATCATATCAGATTAGCTCCTTGTTCATGTATACGTTTCAAGATAAAGGGACAGCTATTGTTTTCAGCTGCAGCGACCAGCATTCACATTGAGTTCAAAGTCTCTGCATAGCTGTAACAGAGATGAAAAGCTTTTTTTAATTGAATATTTCTCATTTCCTTGAAGTATTTAGGGCTTGTCACTGTCTAACTGAACCCAAGATGCTGACAAATATGCAAGTCATTTGTAAAGCAGTTACAGTACAGGAGATTATATATATAAGTAGAGACATTCTTCTGATTAGAAAATAATCTTGTATTAATAATAAGTCTTCCTGTTGTAAAACTCTTTCTAAATACAGTAATATTCAGAATGGGAATTGGAGAGATTTCAGGGATGCGATTTCATTATTCCCAATCAGCTTTCCTATAAACAGACTCTGCAAATTTTCAGCGTCAGCAGATAGCTCAGGTAAACCTAAGCTCATATTTGTGCTCTCAAGTACCTGAATGTTTGCTGAGGAATTATCCATGGCATATTCTGTTTTAAGATGATGTGTGTTACGTTAGGCGTTTTGGATGATATCCATTAGCATAAGCCCTTCTGTCTTTGCAAATATTTTTTGTCACTAACGTTTACAAGTCTGGTTTAGGTCTTTATGTTTGTTTAAACTGCAGATCAGTAAATGGCTGAGATGTGTATTACGTTTCATGGTTTCTTCATGATACGTTGTATGTATTGTTGTTCAGATCCCTGTGTGGTCTAGTCACTCTATATATTATTTCAATGAAATAGCTAATGACAAGCTGGTTGCTTAATGAAGTGCTTTCATGGCACCTTATTTAGGAGGGGGGATCTTTTTCTGGCAGTTGAAGGCTAGTGTAACAATATCTAGTGTAATTTCTCCCTTGGAATCTCCATACAGTAAGTCATCTGTGTAGTAAACTTCTGTCCGGGAAGCCTAAATTAATAACCTCTGGGTCAGCCTCACAATTTTTTCATTATTTCAAATACTTTCTCCTGTTGGTTAAGCCTTTTGTTCAAGACAACATTGAATTGCAGTGGGTAGATGGGTATGACCTGTATTTTTCAGGGAACACTATTGGCACTACACATCATTTTTGTCACAGACTTGAAATGAAGCAAGCATGGAAGAAGCAAGATACATGTAATATAGTAATTATCCATTAAAATAACCATTAAGTATGATTATATTTTTATGAATATTGTTTTAGCTGCGGCAATAAGCTCAGAGCCAATGTATTCAAAACTGATAAATCTTTCCTATAAGGGACTACATTATATTTGCACTACTCTTTGTTTCTACAATAAATGGTTGAAGGCAATGTAAGATTTTCCTGCAAATCATAATTAACAACTTATATAATCTTTTTACATTCAGCTCTTCTCCTTCAATGTAGACACATGCAGAGGAATTTATATATCTGTATATCATGTTTTCCATTAAAAGAATAGTAGCAGTTAAGAAAAAAAACGCCTGTGTGTGTGTCCTTAAAAATGTCATTCTTCGTATGATGTTCTGGTAACAAAAGAAGCAGAATCTTAGATAAACATCTGGTAGGAATGAAGGGTTCTTCATATTTTTTACTAGATGAGCATTTCAGACTCGTTTGTGACTGAAGGATCACTATATTCCCTCTCTTGTCTTGTTGTTTTCAATTTATTCTTTACCAGAGACAGGAAGGGAGCAGTGAAATAGGAAATTAGGATGTTTAGAGAGAGTAACTAGAGAGAGCTGCAAAATGGTTTTTAATTTGTTTAGATGGCTGAGAGGCCTCTACGTGTGTGATCTTTCCTGCTGAGCTGAGGGAAACGCATAAAGACACCGTGTACCCAGTCTGGACTGCCATTGTCCACTGGTGACTTCCTCACGCAAGGCCCTTCCTAGGAATGTTTCTTGGATTCTTCAGAGGCTTTGGAAGATGTTATCTCTCCCACCTCTTTAGCCTGCACTTCTAATGCTTGTAAACAAGACCCGGAAGCAAGCTGGATTGTGGGGTAGATGATTCATAAAACTACCAGTTATCCCAGCACCCAGATGGGGGGTTTCAAACTAGAATTTTGTCTTTGGTTGCCTCAATTTGCCGGATCATCTTTTCTAAAATGTTTATCTGTTTTAATTCAGAAGAGATAAAAGTGCCGCAGAAATTACAGCTGGAAAATGATAATGTTTCTGAAAATCTAAATATTTTCTTCAGTTGCTTTCACAGAGCCTTACACTACACTATGGTTTGACTGTAATTCTGAAGTTATGTGTAGGAGTACAATCGCAACACAGTCTACAGCTCAGTAACCATACTAGTAAATTGCTCCATGAGTATCTGAGACTTTAATATCATGAAGAAATAATCGTACAGACTCCAGATAGTTTCATGATGTTGTTCTGACAAGTTCAGTTTATATAATGTTGTTCCTTTATTGCTGCTGTTATATTTATCATTGTTAGCCTGTCCTTGCTTAATATGAAAAATGGGTAAAAGTTGAAAACATAGAGAGACCATTTTTATATTTCATAATCTTAACTCTTGGACTGTACCACTCACTTATTCGCACAAGTTCAGGAGGTGAATAGTGTGCTGGTGTTCATTTTACCTACACACATATTTTGCTATCCA
Source organism: Burhinus oedicnemus (assembly GCA_008921705.1). NCBI lineage: Eukaryota > Metazoa > Chordata > Aves > Charadriiformes > Burhinidae > Burhinus > Burhinus oedicnemus. The sequence goes on from VFFE01007181.1 coordinate 870,858, forward strand.
AGTTCTCAAACTACCCCTCTTTTCACCCTCTCCCCCTGCCCCCCAGCCTGGCTCCCAGGTCAGATATAAACTAGTATTTGAGGCAAATCTGCCTCAGCTGGTTTATGTGAATTCTGAGTTTCTCTATCTAGGTTTTGTGCTTGTTGAAAGAAGTCAAGGAAAGACTTAGAGTATGACATGTAAAAGTATTTTCTTTGTGTATTTTTTTAAACTTTATTCATACAATCAACACAAAGCAGAACTGTAAAGAATCAGAAGAGCTACGCTTGCATGTCAGTGACAATCCCACCAGAAAGCATGCTGTTCTTAGCATGATCCTACAGGTTTGAAGTTCTCTCATAGTGTAACTTGAAAGTTAGAATACTCCAGTATATTACCACATATCTACATTTGCAAAATATCCTCTTAAGTTTAGGGTTTTTCTCCCCCGCCCTGTAGAAAAATTATTCTCATGACGAATTTTTTTCTTCGTGATTCTTTTTTTTTTTTTTTTTTTT
>VFFE01007181.1:871374-883466 GCA_008921705.1 Burhinus oedicnemus
TTGAAAATTTTTTTTTTTTTTAATTTTTTTTTTTGTTGTTTTTTTTTTTTTTTTTTTTTTTTTTAAACACTTCAAATTCATGCTATGAATAAAACAGATGCTGTTGGCCTTCCCCCCCCACCCTGAACTGTGTGACTTTGGGAGACATATGTTTCTTTTATTGAATTAACTCATCAACATGGTCTTGTTATTTCAACTGTGGGCTTAGCTGACCAAATTTCTATATTGCATGAGAGAGTCATTAATCATTTGAAGAGGATTTGTATACATTCAGTTGTTCAACATCTCATCTCTCACTTTGCTCTCAAATAAATTCAATAATGTTGCACGTGTTCTTTTGCATTCCTTTGTGTAGTCAATAATATTAATTTAGCCTCCTGTGTGAATTGGTGGGTGGTTGGGAGTAGCAAAACAAACCTTGGATTGCAGTGAGCACCATGAAATTTTGTTCTGTTCTAATTCTTCGGTATCTAATTATTTTTATTATCCCCTGTTGGCATAAAAAAAAAATAATCTGATAAAGTACATGTTTAATTCATTGTTCAGAGCCACACAATGTTCAAATGTTGTTGACTGCTGGATATGAGCTTCCTATTACTTTGTTTTATTAGTGATAGTTTTTAACCCCCAAGCCAGCAAAATGCTATATATAGGTCGTCTGCTGTCCCTGAGCATACCTTATTGAGGAGACAGTACAGCTCCTGCTGAGTACAGAGCAGCATCATAAGCATGCCTTAGACTATGAAGAGTCTGGGTTAAAGTGGCTTCTCATGGGACGCAGAGAAGATGCACAGCTTGAGAAATAGTTTTTCTTCCTGCTTGGAAGTAGGAATGAGGCACTTAGGGCATATGATTGTAAAAAGGCTCAAAGAAGTCAGATACATCTCCACTGATAATTAGAAGCAGCCTTGAGGTTGTCATCAACCTGAATGTGTCAGATGAGCCAAACATGCACGGAACTACACTGATTTCACTAAAACTTTCTAGCTTATCCATTTGTGAAATAGTTTGCTTTTCTATTTCTATACCATATTTTAAACTGTATGGAGAGTTTTTAAAATATTCTCTGTTGAACGCCATTCATTGGTTACCTTGCAGTAAAATGGAAAACTTTAGAAAATATTACTGCGTTGATTTTGAAGCAAGTCTTTAATTTTAGTATTGTCTTTTACAGAATATCCTTTTACAGAATTATTTTATAGAAGTTGTTGATCCTGCCTGTTTGCTAGCTTGATGTGATCTACAGGGCTTTAAAGAGAAATGGAGGAGTCCTGTGGTTCTAGCTAGTAATGAAAATGGTATTAAATATGAGGCAAAGTCTTGCAGATTTTTTGCATCTATAAAGATATACAAATGATATAATTTGTTTAAAAAGGTCAGCCCCATAAAACTGGTTTGAGGAATATATGAGTTAGTGGACTTTAGAGGGAAGAAATCCGTTGATTGGTGGCTTGAGACACACATCTTTTCTCAGAAGTGGATTGTGAGAATAAATACAACAAATTTTAAATTGTACTTGATGCACCTTTCAAATGTGACAAGTACCTTCACAAATACTGTTCAAGTTTAAAATATGCCTGACCCCTCATGCCCAGAGCATGGCCAGTAGAAGTCAGTAGTTAATCCTGTAAAACTCACACATGCTTGATTTTTGCTTCTTTTCCCAGTTGCTGAAAAAGAATGATTCCCTCCCCCCTTTTTTTAAGTAAGTGTTTAAAAAAAAGCAGATATTTTAAAATCCAGGTGCGATTTCTGTTATGTATCAAACTGCTTTTCTATTTCTGTCTTTAGACTTTAAAAGAGAGGAGTAGCTGAAAGCTTCCTCCACTGTGTGTCTGTGTGTCTTAACTGCTCAACAAAGCTGCAGAGATTTTACCCCCCCCCGCCATCCTGACAACTATTGGCGTGTGTTCTTCTATGGGCATCTGCATTTTGGCCACACCCACACCAGTGGGATAATACTTCTAATCTAAGAATAAAATGAGGCATAGTGAGAGTTTTCAATGCTCTGAAAAATACTGATTTATTACTGTGTAATGTTGTATCTCTGTTTTCCTAGTCTGAAAAGGGAGGATCACCAGTACTATGGAAGTAAATGGCAAGCTTGATACTAAATGTGTTCAAAAATTTGTTGACATCCTCAAGTGTTCAGAAGTGCTTATTAGTTTTCCCTTGTTCTCTTTGCTCTTGCGCAGAGCTTGTCCTTTCGGAGTGAAAAGTTTTAGGCTAATTGCTGCTTCTTCCAAAGTGGGGTTTAAATAAAGCCCAACAGACCTCTCATGTTTATTAGCAAGAAAAACGAGCCTCTTCTATTAGTGTATTTCTGAATGGGAAGCATTAAGTGTAGAGTTCTCTACTGTGTTCCATCAGGAGCGAGTTGGGAAGGTGTGTTCTCAGCAGAAGAACGGAGCCGAGGGAGCTCTGCCTGTGCTAAGGCTGGTGTGGAATTGCAGGAAGGAGCATTTCGGGTGCAGCTGAGACGGGGCTGCCCCAGCCCCAGAAGTATTCCTGTCATGTTCACTTGGCAATACGCGCAAGAGATGACAAGCCTTATCAAAGGGCCACACAACTATACTGGTAGCTTTTTCAGGTTGGGGATTTTTGGCTTTTTATTGTTTCACAGTATTTACAGTGTAAGCTAATTGACTGGGGTGCAGCCTTTCTGGTAATTATGTGGTTTTGAAATGCTCAACCTTCACAAGTGCACAGACTCTACGATTATTGTATTCTGGTTACAAGACGATTCACTTAAGTTGTGAAGTTATTGATTAAAGTTGCTCTAGAAATTTTCAGTAAATTGTCTCCATTCCAGCTCTGTGGGAGCATAACTGAGTCTGAATTTACTTATCTATGTAACTGGTATCTTTTTAACATATGTCCATTGGGAGAAGGGAAAAATTATGATGCTGCTGGAGTAGGGATTTGTTTTGTTCTTCAGCAGAAAGTGTTCCCCACAGGTTTTTGTGTGTACGAAAATGAACACACCGAATACTTGCATTTCTAGACTCAGCAAAAACATTAGATCTCCAGTAAGGCTTGTGATACAGGTGTCCAAAATGTCAAACTGAAAGCCTGTTATGGAAGCCTTTTCTCCATTTTGTGTTTACTAAATTTAAGTGACCAAAGAGTTTTTGTTCAGCCTTGTGACAAAGAAAACAATCTTGAGAGCTTTTGTATGTAAAAATAGATATTTTAAAGCTATTTATCTGTAAAGAAAAAGGATTCATCTGAAACTTGTTAACCTAAAGTGACTGCTTTTAACTTTAGTAGATGATTTAAAATAGCTATCATAATTACTTACTACTTGCCACTTTCAATGAATCAGTTAATCCTTACAAGACCTCTGAGACCTTGATGTGTTATCAATTTACATGCTGGTACAATTGATTTTATACTATAATAAATTATTACTTATCCTGTTTTAAGACAATTTTAATAGGGTAATCGTATTGGAAGGGAATGGGTAGCCTGGGGAATGGTCACCTTAATCTGATTGTGTAGAAAGCAGATCAGTTGTTTTTGCAAGGATGCAAGTAACATTTCTGTACTACTTCCATAATTTGAGAGGGACTGATCACAACATTTCAAATCCCAGGTGCTTTCTGAGCCTTGCTGTTAAATAAAGACATGAAAACATGGGGGAAAAAAAGGCGTTGAAAGTTCCTACAGAGAAGCAAGTAAGACCTTTCAGGGAATAATCAGAAATTACAAAGATTGTATCTTACAACAAGAGATGCTGGTTTTCTCAATTTTCAAAGCTTTTTAAAATTCAGAACAGTTTTTACTGAATGAGGCAGTTTGCTTTTCTGACCTTCTATACTTGCTCGCTAAACATCAGGCTAAGTACTTGAATACAAGAGCTTTAATTGTACTCTTCAAAACATAAATTCTTCTTACTGGACAACTGTCAGAAGAGATTTTTTTGAGCCTTAGAAACTGATATGCATTCAGACATCTGCCTCTTTGTTAACAAATGAATACCAGAGTGGAGACTGTTGTCAATGTGTTTTGTAGCAGGAAAGCCTCCCTCAGAGTGGGTAACTTTTCTCGTTTTGTGTTTCACTATCATGAACATTTCTGCCTTCTCAGAGATGTGTCATGCTTGGCAGTCTTGAGAAAAGAAACTTTCTTCTTTTTTTTTTTTTTTTTTAACTCACTGATGGTAGTAGCTATTTTGCTGAAACTCTCATAGATATTAAAACTATTGTTCATTTGTAGCTATCTGTGCTATTTAATGCTAGATTTTGCTTTCTTCTTAATTTTCCATTTTATTTGCTACTTTTTCATTTTCTTCCTGATGGTCTAGCGTTCTGAGGTTCGATGCAAATGCCATAAACTTTCCTTGACTTAGTGTCTTCCAGAGACCTCCAGCTTTGTCTTTAGATGAGCTTGTATGGTTGCAGAAAGACTGAAAATTGTTCTTGCCTGGTTAAAAGTTATCAATGTAACCCCAATACTGCTATTGTGCTGACCCATTAGTGCAAATCATTCCCAGTTGTGTTCTTACACCTTCCTAGTCCCCAAAGCTCTGTGAATGGGACTTTTTTTATGCTGTCTTGATAAAAATAACTTCTATAGTGTAGAAAAAAAAAATCAAACTAAAATTGTGGCTTGCATTGTATCATACCATTAAAACAAACTTCATTTTAAAATAAGGTGAAACCAACTGATACATGTTTACTGTTATGTGCCAAGTACTCTATAAGTTCCAAAGGCAATTTGCATGAGAATGTATCTTTCTTTTAAATTGCACAGTAAATATTTATATTTAAATAAATACACTGTTTACCATGTTAACAAATATTTGATAAATAATTTAGGCATCACAAGATATTTGTTTACAATAAGATAAATGTAAATGGAACTAGAGAATGTCACTCATCTACCACAGTTTGTACAATGCTGCAATTATGCAAGATATGCGCAATACTTTTCAGCATTATATCTGAATTACTGATGTCTTGTCTCAGCAAAGTACCCATTGTAATCAAGGTGCTTGTTTGGTTGAGAAGTTATGCCAAAATAAGTGGCTAAACTGGAACAGATAGCTTCAAAGTTTTTCTCCTCTGCAACCTGACCCTGTGGTTTTCATTGTGTGCCACAAACATTGCACTCCCCCCCAATTTTTCTGTGATGCCTTTCGAATGAATTTTTATCATCATTACCATAGGTCTGTGGCAGCCATCCTAAGAGATCACAGAGCATGCAGTTGTGTATAGAGGCTCAGGCTATCTTATGGTGTTTTAAAAAAAAGCTTGCCTTTGCTAGTCAGCCTGAATGAACCCGTAAAACAATTTTGTGATCAATCGCCTAACAGCCCCATAAGCCTCCATCTACTATGCTACCAGTATGTTAAAGGAGCCCAGGGTTCTGCAGACTACTAGCAATATGATTCTTTGGGATTTCTCAAATATGGTCAGCTCCTTGCTGAGGAAGAATAGTCCAGTGCTTATTCTATTGAGCACTACTGATCATTTTATATTGGCTTGTATTGGGAATGCTTTCTTTACAAGGTTAAGTTATTAGTATAACATGAAAGCTGAGATTCCTATTTGTCCCCAGTTTTTATGGCCTTGCTCTAAGTCATTACAATATAATGGGGGCTTTCAAAATGGTTGATTGAATATTCAGAATGATGCAGATGCTGTTAAGGAATGTACAAACAAAAAAACCCAATGGGTTTACTTGAGCAAACTTAAATGAACAAAAGTATAAAAGCTCATGTTTAGATCTTAAGATGCATATAATAGTTTACATGAATGAGATTTCCTTTGATTGCTTTTTCTCCAGTTCATTGCTTTACCATGCAAGTCTATATGTAAAGTTAATGTAAACTCACCTGTTGGCCAAGTCACAGTAGAGCCTCGCTATGCTCCCAACCTGGATAATTATTTTGTTATTTATTAGACTAATAACTTTTTGCCATGTTATATTGTGCACACTCAGAACTCACCTAGTTAAGGTTACATCAAATATTGACCTCCATTGACAAGATTAAATTGAAGTCATTTTCTCTTAGAGCTTAGCAGGTAGAGTATTTGTGTTGTCAGCAAACAGGACTTTATCCTCTTTCCCTTGAGCATTATCTCGAATGCAGTGTCAGAATGCCAGATGGATTTACTTTTTTTTTTTTTTCCTCCATTTTTTATTTTTAATTTTCCTTCTATCACCTTTCAGCTGTGTCACTCAATAATTTCCTTGGAAGGAAAGTGCCCAAAAGAAGCCACTGTATAAAAGCTCTGCTTAAATGCTGATCTTTTTCAGTAGTATTTTTGAGCTGTATATATTTCCTGATTTTAATCCTTAGAACTTACAGGGCTGTCTTAAATATGTAATTTTTATATGCTTCTCACTTGCAAAAAAAAACCCCAACAAACCAACCCAAAACCTTCCTGAATCAAACAGAACAAAACCGAGGAAAATATTAATTTTCTGTAATACCCTAAGGACTGTTTTATGCTACAATTTGCTTTTAAAAAACCCACATAAATAATAGTATTGTGTATACACTTGTAGAATTGAAAAGAGAAAATACAGACTCAGACCAATAAATCAGTGAATACTAAATCAACCAAAGAAACAATCAGTCCTAAATACCCTTAATTGTGAAACGAGTGGTTTCATTTATTTAGAATATAGCAGATTTTAATACTTGGCTAGCCTTGCCACTTAGAGAACATGATGAAGGAGGATGTCTACTAATTAACTGCTTTGGAAAAGGAAATAACCCACTGAATGAAAGGAAATAATACTCTTTTAGAGGTGATTGCAATGTGTATTCTGACATTCTTATTTGAAATTTGTCCATTTTTCCTACCATTTCCAGAGTATTATACAAACACACGGGCAAGGTAAACTTACATCCTTGAAATCATGAAGTCTGTATGTGGATTACTGTTGGAATTATTCCATGATACATAACTTAAAATCAGTTAAAGGGGAACAGTATATTGCTACACATTTTAGTACAGAATCTTTTATCTCCAAATGTATTCTCTTTTCACTTAAAGTGTAATATTTAAATACAATTTTTGTGTTAAAATTTGGAGCTAGGTGCTTGTGAGTGCTTTCAATGGCAGTCTTTAATAAGAAAACAAAAAACCGAAAGCCCTTTGATTTCTCTGTGACAATCCTGATAAGGCTTATAAAGCCAAGAATCGTAATGAAAGCAACACAATGGCTCATCTGTAGCACTAGCAGTTGTGGAGGTGATGTAATGCTCAACAGAAAAAAGGAAAATAAACCCATGAATTTAAGGACAAGAAAACAAGTACTTTGGAAACAAGATGAAACAATCATCCTCACCCTGCTGGAACTTAGCTGTCCAGGGGGCATGAAGAGAGAGGTGTCTGGCAAGAAAGAAGCATGAAATATACAATTTTATTTATCACTGTACTCCCAGGGGATGGAATATCAGCCTTTCTTTCCGACTTAGATACTATCTAATATATCATGGAAAAGCTACACAGCTTAGTTCTTCCTTGCTTGGAATTGGAGTAGGATTGCATTTTACAACAGTCATTAGTGCATGGCTTAATGTTGGAAGGAGTATTCTCTTTCTTACTAAAATGGGAAATACGAGTTGGGCTTTCAAGTCTTCTGCCAACTGTATCTGGCTTTTGCAGAAAGGGTAAACTGAAATAGCTGCTGTCACATGTGGGCGGCAGGCATGCAGTGCACTTAATGATTCATGATAAACCTGGATAATAAGCAGAGATGGAGAAGGTTTCTCCCAAATAGAGTGAGAACGAATGTTTCTTGGAATTGATCATGTTTCTTGATCCTTTTGGTTCTGGCATAATAAGAATCAAATCCCACAAATGGTATAGAGAAGGGTAGCATCTATGGATGTTGTTGGATAATTCTAACAACTTTTGGAATTAATTGATTAATGAAACTACAGACTTAGAGAAATTATATCTCTACTCTGTTCTTTACCTGTGGCTCTTCGAGAAAAAATAACCCAAATGACTACTGTGTTTTTTTCCAGAACTTTAGAATTCAATAGCTGTATATATTCATGAGATGTATGTAGGAGATTATTTAGCTCATCTCAGTATAAATCAATTAAAGTAAAATAACTTTAAGGTCAAATGTTTAATCATGTCAGATTAATTTCCATTAAATTGATTTTCAAATACTAATGTATCTCAGTCTTTGTTATATGTAATTAATGGTATGTGGAATGCCGAGTTTGTCTGAATATTTCTGTCATACAGAGAAGGTCCTCAAAATCTAGCTAATCAACAGTGATATTTTACTTTCATCTAAAATCCAAACTAGGGGTTGGCCATTTTGAAAAACTAAAAGCTAAAAGAGCAAGATATGGAAAGCTGCTTTGCAAGTAAGCCTCCATTTAAGATACTGGTTAAATTATCCTTTTAGTGGAAGTGTATAGTTTGAAAGATTTTAACTAAATCTTTTTTAGTAGAATGAGTTGCATATGACACTGAGAAACAGTGCTTGTGAAAAGCCTTTTAAGTTTTTGTACTTGCTGGTCTGTTTTAGCTTTGTAAATTGTATAATATATTTATCCTTGTACAGGTTGTTTTAAAGATATATGATCTATGAATGCATAGATTTATATCTAAATATTATTTATATTGATTTACTCTCAAATGGATAGTTAGGGCGGAGACTTGGATTTAATGATATTCTTCAAAGACACTAAACTTTGGTCTCTTTCAAATAAGAAACATGTCACAAACTTGCCAAGCATTGAGGTTATTTAAGAGGTTAAAAAGTAGTCTTCGCTGCTTGTTGCCTTCAAAGCTTGATAGAATTTCTGGTTAAACTAGGTCATAAGGAAATCAATATTTTTATCTAAATTGCTTTTGCTTATCTGGTTATAGTTCTGTACAAAATAGGCCAAATACTCTTCAGGAATCTGTAACAGGCAGACAATAATTTCTTGTTCAAAAGAAGTCACTGCTAGGTTTACATGTCCATATTAAAGTACGTATAATTTTACAAAGCCTACTATGATGTGCATTTGTAAAATTCAGCATAAAGCAAATATTTTTCTTTAGGAAATGTCAGTCGGTACACATTGGGTAAGCAACAACAGCTCTAGTTAATATTCCTGTGAAGTAAAAACACTTCTAGTTTGTCCAGGCCTGAGTTCGACACTGATAGCAGTTCTTGAACTGATGGAAATAAGCTAAACAGGGAGATCATCATTAAATAATTATCCAGGGAATGATTTAAATCTGGAGAGCTTTGTATTAAAAATAGTGCATACATTGTTTATGTTCAGCTTGTTTCTTGGGCTGCCTTTAACATTTTCCAGGCAGCCAGAGATCTGAGGTAATGTGGGGTTTTCTTGAGACGTATTGATAAATGTGGTTTCAGAAATGTACCTGTACTAGGACTATAGAGGGAATCTGAGAGATGATAAAAATACCTTGTTCTTCTATTCTGGATGGAGATACATGTAAATGTTAATCAATGGATTGATAGATAAGTAAAAATATTCAAACCTCATATTTTTATGCCAAATGTGAATTCTGAATACTGAATGTGGGTTTCTGTTGCAGTATGAATACTTCAATGCTGTGCTCATAAATGAACGAGATGAAGAAGGAAACTATCTGGAGCTGGGCAAGGAGTTCATTCTAGTGCCAAATGACCACTTCAATAACTTGCCTGTGAACATCAGTCTGAGTGATGTCCAAGTACCAACCAATATGTACAATAAGGGTAAGAAAAGAGCTGTTTTATTTCATCATTCCGCTGGCCATAAACATAAATTAGGAACTTCCTTGCTTTTAAAATGAAGCTGTTGGTTAACTACATGTTGTGTGTGTTTTCCAGTTTGCAATGGAAATTTCAGTGGAAAAATGCTGAAAGTATGACAGTTTTGTAATATCTTTTGTTCTGTGGCAATTTAGCAATTTAATACGATCAAGGATTTGCATCTTAGACTTGCATGAATTCTGCTGTAGAATATGGCAGAATATATTTATTCTTATGAAGTATTTTCCAGAATCTCCAAATCAGTTGAACAGATCTTACGTTATCATTTACAAGTTACGTTCTGTCTTTGCTGGGAGCTAGAAGTGAAAGATATAGGGTACATGGGAGGGAAATATTAGATTTATGCTTTCAAGCTTCTGGGAATAATCCTAGCTCTATATGACTGTATACACAGCTGCTGTGAATTTTCAGATAATACTTAGGAGGAATAAACTACATTAAAATTTCTACTCCCCTGACTATTTGAAATGGGTGCTAGATAGCACATAGCACAAACAAATAGCTACATTAGATATTAGGAATGATGGACTTAAGTCTAAAAATTGGGAATGCAAACTGAACTCAGGTACATGGTTACTCATTTTCCTTTTGCCCCATCCCTTTGAACAGGCAACAGATTTTCTGTGCTTATAGAGCACCCATCTATTTATGTTTCTGAAGCCAGTAATAAAAGAAAAATTAAAAAGGAAAGTGCCAAAGTTTCCGAACAATATCTACAGTGTATTTATCATTGGTCTGTAGAGAGCTGCCTAATCTCATTATCTGATTCCTCTTCCTTGTTTTAACTATACTAAAAGACAGCTAAAAATACATTAAATGCTTTCCTCATAATACATTCCAGGCTAGCATTTGTGGTAATTCATGCAAGGATATTGTGTAATCACAAATGGAAGGAGAATTAATTCAGATAGGCTGGGCTGGTAAGAGAAGCAATTGATATGACAGATTCTCTCAAAGTTGTGATTCAGACTTAAGAATCTTGAGAAGCCAAAAATTGTACAGTAATGTCTTAAATTAGGGATTACAAAATAACAAAGCTTCCTAGAGAATATTTGGAAGGTTGTGAAATGATTAATATGGGACATTTTGAAAAGATTTGGAAAATGCTTAAAGCTTTTAAAGCTACCAAACTATTTTTTTTTTTGTGCAAGTGCTAATATTTATTTAACTGAGCCTGTCTATTAATTCATTCGTTCCAGAATCGCTAAGGGGTGGGGGGGGGAAGTATGGTTGTAAAAGGATATGGAGGTCAGACAGTCATGTTTTTCTGGAGAAGCAAACCAACCTGAGGAGTGAGTTAGAGCAGTAAAACTAAAGGACCTTCAGTTACATGATATGTAATACTGCTATGTATAGAATACATTTTTATATGCTGATTAATTACACTTAAAGGCCAAAGTCAAAGGGCTTGTTGCATCTTGTTTTGACCTCTAATACAGGGACTGCCTATAGAGATGTGGAGGACAGAGCTCTGTGATGATTCCTGTTTCCACTTTGTCTAATTCAAACCAGCCAAAATCATCACTTTATGCAGCTGCAGAAAAACATTTCTTTGTCATTTAAATGTATTCCAACTGCTGAAATCTGGTATGTTGCTGACATTTTCCTTACACATGAACGTGATAGTCTCGGCTTGAAGACCGACAATGTCTGGGAATGTTACTCTTACCAAGAAGCCTGTATACTTATATTTTTTGTTGCCCATTTCTTCAGTTCTGTAATGCGGAGGGGTGATCACAAGTTAATTAAATCCTAGCCTGAGGGTACAGGCAGTAGATATTGATAGGTTTCCAACCAAGTGTCGGTACAACACCATTTCTCTAGAAAATGCCTGTTGGTTGCCAAGTTATATTTTATTCTGTTGAATTACTAGGCAAAACCAAAGCCCAAACTCACAGTTGAAAACAAAGTGTGATCATTGAATATTTAAACACGGGACTCTCAGCATAGAAAAATGAACTTTTTATTGTAAGCTAATACTAAGGTTTTTCCTTCCTTTTGGGTTTCTTTGTTGTAGAGATACTGATAATTTGCAGTGGCTTCAGGGGAGAGTCACAGGACTCGTCAAAGGGTTGAAAAATGTGCCTTATACTGAAAGACTCCAGGAGCTTAGTCCATTTAGCTTATTCAAGAGATGATTAAAGGATTAATTAGTTGGTCTCTAGTGATCTTTAATTAATTACTAATACCAGCCTCTCTAATCTGGTTGCCAAAGTTTTAAAAAGATTGAATGGCTGAAATTTGGTTCCATTATTTTGCAAATTCCACAAATGCGGGCTCAGTTAAGGCCTGTTGGTTGTGAGGGTTTTTTGTTGGTTTGTTTGGGTTTTTTTGTT
>VFFE01007181.1:883516-899811 GCA_008921705.1 Burhinus oedicnemus
TTTAGCTAGGCCTCTTCTAACTGCTGAAATTAACAGCATGTTTTGCAGAAAAGTGTTCGCTTTCAGAGTGATAAGACCCATGTTTATAGCTGATGCCAAGGAACGGTATGCAGAGAGGCTCTTGCTGATACTTATTGCTATAACAACCAAGGCCAGCCAAATTTGTTACTTGCCCCGTTGGAGGGTCGGAAGCGGAAAAGCGTAGAGGGGTCACACCTGCGGGGAGGAGCGGACAGGACAGGTGTCCCAAAACTGACCAACAGGGTATTCCATCCCATCTGCCTCATGCTCAGTATAAAAGCTGAGGGATCAAAGGGTCAGCTCTCTTTCTTCAATGGCCGGCGTCCTGGGAGGACTCTGTCTCTGCGTCTGCCTTTGATCCCGATCCTGAATCCAGATCCGGAATCCAGTTCCCGTCCGTCACCGAGTCCAGTCTGGGACTTCCCCAGCACCTGCTGGTGATGTGATTGTCATCCTGGGAGCTTGATACGGTTTTGTATATATTTCATTATTTTTCTTTTTATTATTTTATTATCAATATTTCATTAAAGTAGTTTAGATCCTTCTAAACTCTTAAGTCTCTTTTTCTCTCTCTTTCTTGCCTCCCAAGCGGAGCAGGAGAGAGAGAGCATCTGTCGTTCCACCGGATTGGGCCAATTTGGCCCAAACCACGACAACCGACTGTTTCATTTGTTCCCATTTAGGCCTATACTAACACTTTGAAAACTCCAAATTGTATTACTTTCAGCATTATATTTTTTTTCCTGCTTACTGAGAACCACTTTCTCCTATTTTTAATCCTGAATTTATATCTCCATTTTCTGTATAAGCTAGTTCTTGCTTGAGCTACTTTGTGCTTATGATTATGACAAGGCTTTTTGTACCTTTTTTTGGAGATGAATTACCTATAAAGAAGTTGTGAAGTGTCTCAGGGCACAATTAGATGTATGATGTCAGCTACAGGTTATTGGGGGATAAGAAACTACTGTTCTCTGCCACTTGTGCTTGCTGGGTATTACTGTCCCATTCAAACCAGCTGCCATGAGCTGTTCTGTAAGCTCTTCCTGAAACTGGTTTGATACAAGCAATCAGATAAGCATTTTCTCCTAGCAAAGTGTTTGAAAATAGAATAATTTTGACAGAAGTAGCGTGGGGGTGACTGACCGCATGTGAATCTATCTACCAGCTCTGGACAGTAGTCTCTGAGAGATGGTGGAGGAGGTAGACATATGCCAATACAGGCAGACTGGGGAAAAAGGATAATCTCTTTACTGGCATCAGAACAGATGCAGCTTGAGCAACATGTCTGCCTTTGGAAAAAAAAAAAAAAAAAAAAAAAAAGAGAAAGGAAAAATAATTTCTCTTGGCAGTAGAAAGGAAGTAGGCTTACATAAGTTGATTTAAACTAATGGGAGTTTTTTCCTTTGTTGTCATTTCTAGTTTACTATATATATAATCTTGTTTTACTTGCTGAGTTTTATAATGGAGGAATATTTCCTAGAGGATAAGCCTTCATCCTATTAACACAGCTGACAGTGGAATTAAATGCATTCTACAGCTTTTCAAGACTTAGTTATCCATTGAGTTTTTTGTATTTATTAAAAGTCATTGAGCAAAGAGTCCAAACTTACTACCAGATAAGCAATAGATTTTCAAATTCTAAATACTCTTAATTATTTAAAATGTATTTTTGTTTTCATCTCTAGTGAATGTCAGAAGAAAAGACATATAGGCACATCTGTGCTACATGGTGCAGAGTTGTGTGGTCCATTCTTAGCCCAAAGGATGTTGACATATATGCATGATTCACTGGATTTATGGAAATATTATGGATACAAAATAGTTTTGTGACCATGGTTCTGCAACAAAGTTGTCAAATCCTGGATCAGAAGAATTTTAATTAAGGTGCAGCGCAAGGTTAATGTCTCTTAGTTTCTATCCAGAAATACTAGATTGCAGCTCTGCACTGTCTTCCATTTGTAGAGCATATGACACAGAGCTTTTGAGAGACATATTTTTGTATGCCAGTATTTTAGTGCTTGCTTCTTTTCTCATGGTTTGTTTCCATTGGGATTCTGTTGTACAGCCTGAGGCACAGTTTCTCACTTTTAACTCTGTGACAACTGAAGACTTTTAGACATGGCTCTTCAGCACAGCACCAAGTGCGTGCCATCTCCCCATAAACGGTTGTGTTCCATTGATTTTCACAGTCTTAAAATTTAACGCTTGCTGAACTACTGTGCTCTGTGTGGGGAAACTGAAGCTTATGCTTCAAAGTTCTGTGGAACTGACATCTACATCATCTAGGCTGGGCTTTTTGTGCTTTACTCCTACTGAAGTCCTGGGGTGAATATTGCATAAATACTTTAATGCCAGTCATTCTAGGTGCACACAAGCTGAAGCACCATGCTGGTACAAATGAATAGGCTTGTTCAGAACTGACTCGGTTTTGGAAATTTTTCTTCCTAGTTTGATTTACATTGATGTCTGTTCAAATTAGTTTAAAGGGGGAAATGTCTACTCTTAGCTTGGAAGAATTCTTGGACTCTGTGAAAGGAATTGATTACTGTCTTTGAAGTGCCCAAGGTGAAATGTTGATTGGTATGTGGAAAAGCAGCATGTAGTGGGTAATGCACAAAAGGAGCATATTATATTGACTACATACAGTAAAATCTACAATAATAACTATCTTCCATAAATGGCTTTCTGATTCAGGAAGGGACTTTGAAGCACCTTCCTGCTTTCCTACTTGTTGCTCAAATTGAAGTAAAATACCAGTGTCTGGGCATGTGCAGATAGTTATTGAAATGCATTTTCCTTTTTTAGAAACTTGGTATCAATAACTGCCCCACGTAAAGGGCAATGGACTCTACTTCAGGGAGGAAGTATGCTCTGTGCAGGGAGAATAAAATATGTTAGAATCAATTACCGATTTTAATAACGAAATGTCAAAATAAAGCATAAAATTTCCTCAAAAGTGTTGGGTCTGTAAAGTTACTCTCCAGCTTTCATTTATAATGGAGAATGGGGCTTATACTATTGAACCATGTTTCAACTTTTCCTTATATGAGTATGTTTTAAATTAAGGAAGTTACCTGAACTTTTAGCACAGTGCATACACTGATTTCTTTTTAATGTGGGCATTATTTATACCAAATACATTTCTCAGCATTTTCCCACAACTTTGTCTGACATTTCATAATGTCCATCAGTATAAAAGACTGAATTTTCCTATCCTTTGTTACACCAAGCAAGTTATATTTCATAGTACTGCCATATGATTTGGAAATACATTTTAGGGTCACGATCATGTTTTTGTAAGTTTTGCAATTGACTCAAGTCTTCATTCCCTACTATAATGTGTTTGAGAGAGCAGCAGGTGAACAATGTGGTTTAAATCAAATAATCATAACTGACTTTTAAAAATCTCTCTTTAATAACAGTTTCCTCTTTCCTACCTCTGACAATACTGTGTTATGTGCATTATGCTAGTTGCTGTTTTGGCACTAGGAAGGATTTTTCCTTATTATCAGATTGGCTGGTATTTGGCAAATACCTATCAGCAGCCCAGACACTGGTTAGCTTATAAAATCTCTGCTATAATAAATTGGCAGGTGCCTGTAAAATAAACTATTTTTACATTTCTACATCATTGGGCTTGGTTCTCTGTTAAATTAGGAAATACAGGTATGTTACGGGGGAGATCTTTTTTGAGGAGGCTGGAGAATAGTGTCGGCATGTTCAGGTGAAAAATTAATTTCTCCAAATCCTTTTTGTTTGAGGCGTTTAAAAAAACCAAAAACACATGAATTGGATTGCAGATTGTTAGATATTTATCCAGGTATATTTAGATAATGAAGTAGAGTAGCCTTAGTGCAAGATGTTGCTGTGTGTACTGACAGAGCAGAAGAACCAAAATAGAAAATAAAATTTGATATCGGTGTTATGGAGTCCAAGAGTTAATCTGCTGCTTTGAAAAATAAAAGCAATATCATAGATTTTAACTTAGAGAAGTCTGTCTGTCTGTCTTCCGTCTGTTCTTTCCATCCTCATACTGTGGTATAGCTGCTGTTCCGGTGTTTTTGAAGTACAGGAAGGGATTTTATCAGTGCTTTCCATAACTGCAGAGTTTTTCTGTGATGGATGCTGAAGTCCATGAATATTTTCAAGCATTTCTGTCAACAGGAGATATGGTTTATGTCAACTCAACTAACAAACATAAGGCACACAATATGTTGCTGAGAGTCTCAAGCTGTGTCATCAGCATTTTTAAAAAAAATGATTCATGAATGTAAAATACAATTAAAAGTTCAATAATATGTAAAAAGATAAAGTTGTCTTCATTAATAATAGTCTAAATTAATTTTTTCTTAAATTAATACCACACTGAGACTGATTCCACACCATTGGATTTGAAATATGTTCAAGTATTAGCAACTGTTTTGATTCTGCAACAGTGATTGCTCCGAGTAAATATGGATTTATAAAAGAAGTGATTAAAAAGTATCTTAGGAGTCTTGAAGTGTATTTGGACTTCACTCACTTCAGGGACAAGAAAACTATAAATATCCTGTATTTTCCTATGGATTTCAATTCAATTTTTATCATTGCTCTCATTATTTTCACAATTCAGTTGCTTTCCATGTGGACAGCTGATATTTAGCATTCTTCCATGACTTAGTATATTTGACTTGGTCTTTTTTTACAAGCTTGCGATACTCTTTGCAGAAATAGGCTTTATCTCATTTTCTTATAGCTTTGCTCATGACATAATTATTTGTAGCATGTGTACTGTCTTTTGTGCCTCTCCTTCTCTCCCTTGTCACTTATCATTTACTGGCTGTTGAAAGTATAGATTTTATCATGTGACTTAAACCTTTGTTTAAAAGCTTTGTGTTATGATTATCATTATTACTATGGAAAGTTGGTGATCAATTACTCATGTGCTCTCATATTATTTTCTGGGTTGTAGATCATAGAATGGTCTGCGTTGGAAGGGACCTTTAAAGGTCATCTAGTCAATGAGCAATGAGCAGGGTCATCTTCAGCCAGATCAGGTTGCTCAGAGCCCTGTCCAATCTGACTGTGAATGTTTCCAGGGATGGGTCATCTTCCACCTCTCTGGGCAACTTGTGCCAGCGTTTCACCACCTTCATCGTAAAAAAACTTCTCCCTTATATCTAGTCTAAATCTACCCTCTTTTAGTTTAAAACCATTACCCCCTATCCTATCGCAAGGTGTTTTCTTTCTTGTCTTGCAGTTTTGTCCTTTCTTTCTATCTTCATAATCACTAATACTTTAAGAAATCATTTACAAACAGTATGAATGCAATACAGCTTTGAATAATTCTGAACTCGGTGTCTTTACTAGCAAAACCATCAGGTCTACTCTGTGCTTTTCTGCTTACCGTATTTACTTCTTGAATGCTGGAAATACTGCGAAAGTAGATCTTAGACTTCACAAATTATCTTTAAGTTTTGCTTGAACAGTTTAGAGACCAGTAAAGAATATCGCCTGTGTCAAATGGCATTTCCATTGCATGATTTTCGCTGCATGTTAAAAGATGAGTTTATGCACTACAAGTCAATAAATGCAGACTCTAATCAAAAGTTTTGCTTGCATAGGAAAAAAAAAAGATCTGCTGCATGTAATAGAGCCTTCTCTAAAAGATATTGAAATGTGATGAACCACAACCATTTTTTGATTAAGGGAGGCTTTTTCAATTTGATTCTTAAAAAGAGCTATGAATATCGTTCAGTCATACTTTCCTATCAATGCCTTCCAAGTGGCTGTCAAAATCGAGATTACCTATTTTCTAGAATATTAGAACCAAAAAAATTCATTTCTCAAGTGATGCAGAAAGATTATAATCTGCAGCTAGCAGATAGGTAAACCCCTTTTCCTGCAAGGTGTGAAATTAAGAAATAAAATCTTGTCTGTCACTGTCGTATATGATTTTATGGACTATGCTTCTGAAAATTCAACATCCTGGAGTTCTTATTCAAGTAGTCATGGCCACATATTGTCCTGGACCACTATATTTATATTTTGAAATTCTTCCCCTGAATTATTTGTCTTCAAATTTTAAGATCTCTAGGACAGTGTTTGCACTGTCTTCCTAATTTTGGTCATTATTTAATTTAAAAGGAACTTTCTTAGTTTAACTGATTTAGTCAAGGTTACAGAGAACTTCCTATCTTCCCATATTTTTTTGTTTTAACTCTTACTGGCTATTGGACAAAGATGCACAGACTTCTCTACTTGTTCCATCTGGTTTTGCTCAAATTCTGCCTCAGATCCGATTCCCAGAGTCTACTCAGGCTGCTGCTTTGTTCTTGCAAAGGGCTTTAGCTTCACAGATTTTTTTTTTCTTCTTCTTTTTTTTTTTTCCCTTTCTTTTTCAATTCTCAGTCTTTGACAGAAAGCCTTTTGGAAATGTTGGCATCACCACGCAAAATGTATACCGTGCTTTATCTTTCTTGTATCCTAGTCTGTCTGTCTCTGGCTGTGGATCTAATCTGTATGTTTCTAATACATCCACATCACCATGGCAACTAGATGTCAGATACAGGCTACACGGTAACATTAAGTTTTTCCTCTAAAAAGCCCTACTCTCTACCACTCCTTATTCAGCAGCTGTTGCTTAGTTACTTGGGGTTGGGCTTTGCCATTTGACAAATGTGAGCCAGTGAAGATTTGTTAATGCACACTATCTCAGGTATAATATTAAGAGGCTTTTTGACCTGAGACACTTCTGTTAATCATGATGCCTCTCCTACTTCCTTGTTGCTTCCAGTGGCAAGGAAGTGACAATAATTTACCGTTGGCCTATAATGGTAGAAAATTACTCTGTCTTCTCTTTTATATTTCCTTTTTCTGTATTATTGTCTCTGAGTATTAACTTCTCTGATGACTGATTAGAAGCTGTGGAGCCACCATTTTAGCCCCCATTGTGAAGGATTGGAAGCAACAGCTGTTTAATTCTGTTATTCCTGTCCATGTGAGTCTGGGTACTAAGTAACCCATACAGGAATATATAAAGGCATATCCACAGTACATACTGGAGCTCAACTAAGAGCTTTAAAAGGGTACTGCAGAATGTGGAGTTGCAGATAACGAATCCTGCTATAAGGCTCCTCATTAGCTCATGCTTGCTGCCATGCCAGTTCAGCTCTGTGAATTCCAGCACTGCAATCCATATCTCAGTAGGGTCCTGCACCACACTTACCTGGGTACATGTGTAAGTGGGCTCAGTGTGAACACAGGGAGGTCTGTTGTCTCAGGTTTCATAAGCATAAGTTCACGTTGGGTCCCACTGACTACCTCTCTAGAAGATGTCTCAGGTTTGTGTGTTCTAACTGAATTTTGTCCTCACTTGCTGCAACTCACCTGTTTTACTTTGAGGGATGTTATAGTGGAATGGCAAATGAAAGAAATGTCGTGTGAACCCTTTGAACTGTAGGGGAAGATTGTAGACTACAAAGACAAAATTTTCAAGAATGAAGTAAATGAAGCACAAAACGAGAAGTATTGCTAGAATGAGAATACGAATAAGAAGCAAGGCAATGGCAACCTCTTTTTGAATTGGAGTGAATTTACTGAACTTGAAGAGAGTATTTTAATCTACAGTTAACTGAGACTTTTTAACTAGTTTTAACCCAAGCACTATTACTGTCCATACTCTCAACAGCTCTGATTTGGGGGCATGTTGTGTTTGGGGTGCTTACCTGAAGTCTGATAAGTTATTTCAGCTTCATTTTTTATTGTCCTGTGGATTACCTACTTTACCCAAGCATCCTTTAAGTGAAGCAAGTTGTCTTCTCACCTTTTTACGGTTAGCATCACTGAATGAAAATTAAACTTTAAACATGTCAGCACTGAAATTATGGAATCTGTCCCCAGACAGTCACAACTGCAGAACCAGTAAGGAGACAGTTAAACATGTTGGACTAGTTTAATTAGTGTTGCTTCATCCACCTGCATTTGGCTTTTAAAGATGTGTTGGTAACATGTGGCTTGTTTGAAAGTTCAGTCTGTGGTGCAATGGTGAAAAGTTCTAACATGAAATACATGTTATATTGCAGGATGAAAAGAGAATGGTATGAATTATTGTTCGTACATACATTTTTTTAAATTTAAGAAAAGTTTGAAATTCACTTCCTCCAAAAATAATTTCTCAACGTAATTCCTCCTTTTTGCGAGACTGAAGTGTTTTGTTGCCATGTGGATCAGTTTTCCAGATGGAGCAGAAGTTAGTGCCCAAAGCCAGGCATTATTTACTTAATGTTTGTGTCTGCAAAAAGGTTCATTCTTTTTCCTTCAGAAGCAATAGGAATAAAGTCCACCCAAGCAGGTTTAAGAAACGCCAGTTAGGGCATCATTGTCCTGTCCCAAAAGCAGTTGCCTTTGTCTTGCACCGAGTGCAAACAAATATGGTTGCTTTAACACAAGGTGTCCTCTTCCTTACCTTCATTCTCTACATTTTGAGTCTGGAAAAACATTGGTTTTTGAGGTTTTCTTGGTGCTGTCCTCCATTCTTGTATAATCACTGTGTAACCCAAAGAAAGGTTTGAACCTATCAAAAAAACCCCAAACCAATCACAAACAAAAACCTCACTGTATATCTATTGTCTACAGCTATATACAGGGTGTGGGCGTATGTGTAAATATCTATATTATACACTAAACATGTTATTGGTATTATATGCCTAATTATTCTTTGAGAGCAGTTATTTCCACTTTCTGTCTGTGTCTATGGAGAATTTCTTGTAGGCTTTTGCTCATCTTTAGTCTCTAGTGTGCAAACTGTTTCCCTCTTTTCCAATAGTTATATATCTTAAAAAAAAAAAAAATCTAATTGATTTCTTCTCTTTTAAAGTGCTAACTTTCCTTACTTGTGTCTATTTATTTTGTTATTTTAATGAGAAAAAGCAATCAGAGAATCAGGGTATGTTCTGTTATTGGCTTATAATAACAAGTAAAAGTACCCATGGTATCTTTTAGTGTAGGATATATTAATGAAAAACAAATCTCATTATTCAATACAAGATTATTTTTAATGGACTGAGTTTATACGCTAGGAATGCATTGGGGAGTTTTATTTGTTTTTCAGTTTACTTTGCTT
Source organism: Burhinus oedicnemus (assembly GCA_008921705.1). NCBI lineage: Eukaryota > Metazoa > Chordata > Aves > Charadriiformes > Burhinidae > Burhinus > Burhinus oedicnemus. The sequence continues at coordinate 892,641 of VFFE01007181.1, forward strand.
TATTTAAAGATTTTTCAAGACTTTTCTCCATTAACTATGTTGGAAAAGCATTCTTAATCTGTGAACTTAGTGGTAATTGCTGTAATAGTTCTGGGTTTCTGAAAACCTTTAGGATTGAATATGCAAAAACAATTGATTAAATGGTTGTATGGTAAATGTAAAAATTGTAGCTTTTGTTTGGTATGGAGTGGAGAAGATTGACGTTTGACAAAGAATTATAGAAGTTTATCTAAAGATACATTTTGTTCATTTTGTCTACTATTTTAGAATGCAGTAATAATTTGTCTCTCCATCCTGCTACATAACACAGACCCTTTGATTTTTCTTGGATCTGCGTTGTGTGAAGAGGAGAAAAGAAGGCTTGCTCTTTTGGTTAAGTATTAGTATGCTTGGCTAGAATATAAACTGTTTCGAAATACTGTTTGGCTAAAAACTTACAAAGACATTTTTACACTGTACTTTGTTTATCTAGGTGTCTTTCTTGCAGCTTTTATTTGGCACATTCCTGAAGAAGCAAATAGTGTTTAGGAATCCATAACTGATTTTGTATGTATTCATCCCAAGATGCTTTTGTGCATCTGCTCAGTGTTTTCTGTATGTTTTAATACTAGTTTCAGAGGTTTTGAACCAGCTGAACATTTTCATATCTGTGAGACTTTTTCCAACTCTTTTTTGTTTGAGTAAAACTTCCATTCTACTCAAATTGTGCAAATGGTCTTGTGCAAGCAAGAAGTGCTACAGAAGGATTATAAAGCACTGCAGCAGTAAGGGACCATTGATTTGAGAGGATGAGAGACGGTGACTTGTCATGCTGATATATGTGTGCTGTCATATCTGATACTTGCACATTCGTACTATGTTGATACTCCCAGGAATGTAGCAGTAGAGGTTTAGTTTATTATAGCCCAGTGCAACTGTAATGCATTTTACATGCTAAAACATTTCTCTCTGAAGGTTCTCATGCCACTATTTGTTGTATGCAAGAGGCATTGATAAAACTAGGAGGTCTTTAACATCTGCTGTTCAAAGCGTTATTTGTTGGTCCTTACTGCACTGTGTCATGTAACTAAGTTGACCTGTTTCTATAATTCCATGTCTCTCTGAATATCTGAGCAATAGGAATTAGACATTTATCATGAAATGTTAGTTTACAGGTTTGCATGGTCTTGTGTTTTAAACGGCTTTTGTAAAGATTTGTGAACAGGTCTGTCCTCGAGAAATTTCTGTAAGGATGACTTTTATTTCCAAGGCTGTGCCTTGCCTTTGTCATGTATCACTTTGACAACAGCTCTGACAAAATGGTCCCTTTTGGTGTGTTGTGTGTTAAATATTTTATGGCACAGTTGGCTTAATTTAGCAGCAGTCATGTTTACTTTCTTTTCCTCTAATTTGCAGTGTGTTCTACTGGCTACCTGTATTGTTTGTCATGACGCTTTCCTGCCCTGCTTCTTGCAGAGGTTTAGATTTCCTCGTTGATGATAGACACCGTTCCATCAGCCTGTGCAGAAATTTCTTCTTGCCATGTGTCAGAACTGGCTCTTTTTTCAGTATTCAAGACTGATTTTGCTTCTGTGATGAAATTGCAGTGCATATAGGGTATCTATTCAATTTAGTTAATTCCTATGTCCTGAGCATTTTTTTTTTCTCTTTCCTACCTGGAAAACTGTTTCTAGCAATGATTTTTCTGTGTTGTTTGCCCCTTCTCTAAGTCACACCCTGGCATCCTAGAGTTCTGTGTTGTGGTATTTTCTTACCGATTTTTCAGGTTTCATAGTCTTGAATTCATATCCTGCAAAAATGTGGAAATGAGTGTGTTTTTCTGAAAATACAGAACTTTCCTGGTATCTGTGGTCACATTAATTTATGGAGTGATCATCTGTGAGGATTACTGGGTTTTGACTTTAGTTCTCCTCAGCTAAAAGCCTCTTAGCAATTGCTGGGTAGGCAATCCTATTTTGTTAGACTATGTTAGTGACAGGTGTAATTGCCCCATGTGCCTGGCTCCTGTGACAACAGCTCTATTAAAGCAGCATCTTTCTAGTTCTTCCTGGGATGGACAGTAAGTGAAGCCTGTGACTTTTCCTCCAAGTTCCTCCTTTAATTTTTTTAAAAAAGGTAATGTTCTGCGTTCATAGATCCTGCTTATATGGAGTTTCCAGAGCTTAGCTCTGACTGATTCGCAGATCAACCCACTTACTGGTTGCTTTTAGCTGTTACATCTGAGTAAGTTAAGTAAGGTCCACCCAGGTCAGTAGCTGAATGGATGACCTCAAAGGTACACTGATTTGCTGCAGGACATTTTTTGTAATTCATTAGGTGGCAAGCTCTTAGCAGAGTCAGAACTGAATCTTTATCCCAGAACGGCGTTATTGAGAAGTTTGCAGCTCTAATTCTGGCTTTCAAATGAACTAAAGTTGAATCTCAGGCCACCTTGTTCACAAAAAACCCTAAAACCAACAAACACCCAAAACACAAACCCTGAAAAAAACCCAAACCCACTCATGAAACTCAGCATAAAAATAAGCACATCTGGCCATACTCCAGTTCTGCTGCTGCCATTTCAAAAGAGAAGGGGAATGTTATTAGGGCAATGTTGGAAGCTGAAACAACTAAATGCCTACTACTATGCCTTTATACAGTCTTTAACACCCCATACACTTATGAGGAGGGAATGTGATTTCTGACATTGGTGAATGGTTCTCAGTACATGAAGCAAAATGGACAAACATCATCTTTTGTGTCTACAGATGGCCAGATGCTTTGATCTGGGAGCTGATGCATCCACATTAGCCAGTGGAGGCAGAGGGAAGGGAAGAGAGAGAAAAAAGCACAGGCAGTTGCTAAAATTGGCATCCAGCCCCAGCTCTTGAATATGTTGGACCACCCTGAAAAGCATTCATATTAGCGTTGAGTAGTATAATTATTAGATTGTTGGTGTATGTTCCAGCAAAGTATGCGATTCTGTTATTCTTTAAAATATGACCAGACTAAATATGTTGTCAGTGTCATCACAACTAAGCTAATATTGTTGCTATCTTTGAGCCAAAAGGGTGCTGGATTTTGCATTCCTTTTCCAGTGCTTGGTCCTGTAGGCTGTGCTCATACTGCTTTATTGTATGACGGTACTGCTCTGCAATGTTAGGGGCTGCCCTTGAGGTCATCAGTTATTACAAGAAGAAACATCATTTTGGATGCCAGCATCTTTGACAGCTTTCCAGGAGAAATTAGCAATTATGTGACAAAGGTAATATAATAGGGAAAAAAACTAAGGATCGTTGTTAACATTTTTTTTCTTGGTAATAAAGCAGAATATGGCAAGAAAAAGAAGCATTCCACACTTTCTTCATCATCGCTGAATTCTTCAGTGATCTCCCTTGTTTTCTATAAAGCTTGCTGGAATAATTAGAAAGCAAAATGCATCATGTATATATTAGTTTCATTCCATAGACTTATTCTACTCTAGATATTTTTATGGATTCTGTGAATTAAAATACGTTCCATTATAGTGCTAACCTTTGGCATGCTGTTGCGCATCTTTCAGTCTGCACACCGTGGTTGCCTTTGTTGAGACTTCAGATCTATTTCTTTGGATCAGCAGTATCTATGACAGCAACTTAATTGCTACATGCGTTTGTACTGTTCTTTGGCAATTTTGTTTCAGATTCATGTCAGTGTACCTATTTGCCTGGGGGTTGGTTCTATATTAAATATCAGTAAAAGACAGGTAACATCTACACAAACAGCAGCGGAGCAAAATCACATATAATTGCAAGGCAGCTCATCTAAAAGGCAAGGGAAAGGTAATATTTTAATTATGTTTTAGCTGTTACTGCCAGGAAGCAAAAGCAGAAATTATGTTTCAAGAATTGAGGCAGAAGCTATTTACATTTATTGTCTTTGAGCCCCACAATATTGTGTTAATGATTTTGCATTTATGATAAGCTTTATCATTTATTCTTTTTTCCCCTCCTCAATTTTCTGCATATTCACAAGCATTAATTTACCACTGTTGACGTATAACTATTTTGAGGATGAATATGACATTGACCAGTAGTACACAAACCTAAGAATACAGTTTCTAAATGAAGTACTGGGGGCAATTTAAGCAATTTAGTGTAATTACTAAAATTGGCAATTGCCCAGAACTACAAGCTTAACATATAGGTTATTAGAAGATGAGACTGGAAAATTTTAATGAAGATATATGGTCAGGAACTCAGTTGTATTTAGGATGATGCATATGGACAGGAATGCATCCACATAACAGTCATCAAATTTAGAACAAGGAGCTCAGGTTTGAAATCCTTCTGCCTTAAGATGCAGTAGCGAGTAAAGACATGGGATTTCCACATGAAGTCTGTAGGCCTGCAGTTTTGTACTTTGGATACATTTTTTTTCCCCCACTTCACTTTTCTTTGTATTCTAAGGATTAAACTGAGCGTGACCTTATTTGCTTTTTTAATAAAAATGGTTGATGCATAAAATGTAACTTGGTATATGGTAAAAAGAACAGCCAGCATAATGGATATGCAGGGTGTAAGAAGATAATGAATTATCACTGGGTTTCATTTTGAAGGAACCCAGTCATCACAGATCACGTTTAATTGTGCCCTCTTATTTAAAATGCCTGCTTAATGCTCCTTTCAGCTAAAAATTTCCTATTAGTTTCATAGTCGCTGGATTAATGTTTATAGTGATCAGCATTTGGATGATTACTGATTAGTGTTGTCAACCTAATGCAGAATATAGACTCAACCAGTGATGCTCAAGGAAAATTTCCTGATTGTATTTCCATGGAGTTCTCTAATCTGTAGTACAGATATATAAAGACGTTAAGTGGCTCTTTATATATGGGCCAAAAAAAGTAATCCACTACTGTGGTGGCATGGATAGTTTAATATGTTTTTTAAAAAAGTAATTTATATATATATATTTAATATATATATAAAAATATCTATTTTTAAATGCTACTGGAAGGATTTCACATTCAGTTTAGAGCTTAACAGGTGGATGACTAAAGTTGTCCCATGACTTTATGGAGCTGGAGTGTATATAGAATTCAAAGGAAATAATCATTGGGTTGGGAGGCAGAGTGAAGGTTCTGCTTAGCTGAGTGGCACTATAGCACAAATTCATCAGGAAAGGGTATTAAAAATTAGCCTCTGAGGAATCCAGGATAGAAGACATCTGATGAACTGATGAGATTATAAAATACTTAGGTACAATGTGCAGACTTGGAATGAGATCCAAAGGTAAGTTGCTAAGAACCACTAGAGTTTATTTTAAATATAAATTAAGATAGAATTACTCTGATTCTTTTGGCTTTTCAATAATCCTGATGACTGAAGGGCATAAGAAGAGCTTATAGTCCTCTACAGGCTTGAGGAAAGGTTCCTTGTTTTTCCTCTAAACAAGCTTTTCTAGCAACACTTCCAAGAAAGAAACCACAAACAAACCAATAACAAAACCAACCCTCTGAACTACATTGCTCGTTAAACTTATCACCTTATCTTAATATTATAATGCTGAGTCAGTAATGCCACTGTACCTTTTACTGATTCAGATACTCCACCAGAACTTGTGTATAGAAGCAGAACCAGAATAGCAATGTTTGAACTAGTACTGGGGAGTTCCGGTGGACTGAGAATAAGATTCTCATTTTAGTGCTTTGCTTCTTGTGTAATGTCTAAGTGCTGAACAATGGATCAATATTTTGGGGTGCTGAAATAGCATATTTTTACGAACTGATGATAGATCCCAGGATAGGCAGTCTTGAATGTTAATTTGTGATGTCTTAATCACAGCTTGTTACTAGAGTAACTGCAGACCTGGAAACAACTGGACAACGGATTTTGCCAGCTAGGCAAAACTGAATTATTACCATTGGACTGGTGACATTGGTTTGTTTGATATGTGTCTGGTTGGATGGATTTTAAATGTATATTTCATCCCCTAGAGAAACAAGTAACTACACCAGACATGTTTTAAAAACAACATCTGTGTTGTTGACTTTGCTTTTTCAGCAGTCCATTTATGTAAACCTAAATATTTAGATGAAAGCAACATTCAAAGATTTGTAGCTGAGACATTTCCTTTTTTCTGCTGTTTTTCTTGATGAATGTAAGGAAAGATAACAGTTCACCTTTTTTCCACTCCATTAAAATCACATTCTAAGCAGTCTTCTGAAATCAGTACAGCGACATTATTTTGCAAGCTAATGGAAGCATTATTTCAAATGCTCGAGAAAACGTTACTGTGTATTCATGTATGCACACTTCTACAAATGAAAATAATACATCTGTGATTTTAGTTCTGCTTTTTCCTTTCTATTCTGCTAACTTCACATACAGATTGAATTGGGCATACAGTATATCTTAATTGTTTCTCATCTTTCAAAATTCACATTTGAAGTTGAATAACTTTTTAAGATATGTTCATTTATTTCAGATTTCCCACTATCGAACCAAATCTGCACCTTAAAAACATACTTGGGCTGCCTGGGTTTTTAGGAATTGATAGATGGGGATGTTTTAAACAGAAATAATTTATTTTCAACGTCTAGGATCTGCTTTGTAGTTCCTCTTTCTGTGGGAATAAAAAATAATGAGGTAATTGTTGTGAAATCTGGGTCCAGTGTTTTCCAAATAACAATTACTGTTATTTGTCATGAGATTTTGTGTTTGTATGTATATCATAATTCATTCAAGTGTGGAATAAAAGGTATTGCATTTTCTGTTCCCACACATAAACTTTCATATATAGTGAGAATGGTCTTACCAAGTTGAAAATTAAAAAAACCCCAACGTATGAAGTGTTGCTATGCATTTAGGGAAGGCAGATTTGTAAATAATCTATTATTAGATTGACTCATTTATGTTCACTAGAACAAGCAATATAGTAGTTACAGATAGATGGTATAATACGCAATTTTAACTTATCTAAAAAATGTACCTAGTGTCTCTTCTGTATTTTAACTGTTCTTTCATTATTTAAGTGTATCATTTATTTTGAATCACTTAATTGACAGAGGAAGCCAAAAGATATTTTGCAGTTGTTTGCAGTCACTAGATTTTTGGGTACTGAATAAGCTGAAAATGATAGTGTTCAAGGGATTCTATTTAGGTAAAATAATTTTTCTCTGTGCGTTTTTTTTTTTTTTTTAATCCCCCCA
>VFFE01007181.1:899831-931315 GCA_008921705.1 Burhinus oedicnemus
CTGGCCTGTGGTTTCCTGGGTCTTCCTTCTTGCCCTTTTGGAAGACTGGAGTGACATTGGCTTTCCTCCAGTCCTCAGGCACCTTGCCTGTTCTCCAGGACCTTTCAAAGATGATGGAGAGCGGCCCAGCAATGACTTCTGCCAGCTCCCTCAGCACTCGCGGGTGCATCCCATCAGGACCCATGGACTTGTGGATGTCCAGTTTACTTAACTGATCTCTAACTTGATCCTCCTCAACCAAGGGAAAGTCCTCCTTCCTCCAGACTTTCTCTGTTACCTGTAAAGTCTGGGACTCCTGAGGGCTGGCCTGAGCAGTAAAGACTGAAGCAAAGAAGGCATTCAGTAATTCCACCTTCTCTGCATCATCTGTCACCATGGCCCCTGTCTCATTCAACAGTGGGCCCACTTTTTCTCTAGTTTTCCTTTTGCCTCCAATGTACTTGAAGAAACCCTTCCTGTTGACCTCGACATCCCTTGCCAGATTTAATTCCAAGGAGGCCTTGGCTCTCCTCGTTTCATCTCTGCACACTCTGGCAGCATTCTTGTCATCTTCCCAAGCGGTCAGTCCCTTCTTCCACTTAGTGTAAATTTCCTTCTTCGACTTGAGCTTTTTCAGAAGCTCCCTGCTCAACCATGCAGGTCTCCTGCTTCCCTTGCCTGATTTCTTACTCTTAGGGATGCACCGATCCTGAGCTTGGAGGAAGTGATGCTTGAATATCAACAAGCTCTCTTGGGCCCCCCTACCCTCTAGTGTAGAGACCCATGAGTATAGTAGAGTAGAAACCCATGGGATTTCTCTGAGCAGTTTCTTGAAGAGATCAAAGTTAGCCCTCCTGAAGTCCAAGGTTGCAACCCTACTTGTCATTTTATGCCTACTACACATAATCCTGAACTCGATCTTCTCATGATCGCTACAGCCAAGGCTGCACCCAACCTTAATGTCCTCCACTAGTCCCTCTTTGTTGGTCAGTACTAGGTCCAGTAGTACACCTCTCCCTGTCAGCTCCTCCACCACCTAAGTCAAAAAGTTATCAAGACACTGGAGGAACCTCCTGGACTGTACCTGCCTAGGTGTGTAGCCTCCCCAGCAGATATCAGGGTGAATGAAGTCCTCCATGAGAACCAAGGCCTGTGATTGTGCAGTGGCTCCCAGCTGCCTGTAGAAGGCCTCATCAACTTCTGCGTCCTGATCAGGTGGCCTGTAATAAACCCCCACAACAGTGTCCCTCGTGTTAGCCTGCCCCTTAATCCTTACCCACAAGCTCTCGACTCTCTCTTCATCCGCCCCCAGGGACAGCTCAATGCATTCCAGTTGCTGTCTCACATAAAGAGCAACTCCGCCACCTCGCCTTGCTGGCCTGTCTTTCCTAAAGAGGACACGGTCATCCATGACAGCATTCCAGTCATGTGAGCTATCCCACCATGTCTCAGTAATTGCGATGAGATCATGGCCTTGTGACTGCACACAGATCTCCAGTTCTTCCTGTTTGTTCCCCATGCTGCGTGCATTGGTGTACATTTCTTTTGACCCGCAATTGGGAGATACTACCTCTTCAGAGTGATGTGAGCCAAACACCAGATGTATGACCTGTGAGTGAAGCAGTTAGTATAACAGGACCTGTTGAGATCAGCCATGGGTAGTAAGTGCTCAAGATTTGAAAGGGACTTGGCAAGCATGTCATAAAGCTGCAGCACCAGTGACCCAGTATGACAATACTTTAGTGACAGTAGTATGATGAGCATAGTAGGCATGAAGAGGTTTTCACCTTACAGTAGACTAACAAGGAGTGAGGAAAAAAAATACTGTTTCTGGCAGTCCTATTTCATTAAGTTATTTTTTCCAGTATTTCCTGTGTTATAATACCATTGCCTGTTAGATTAAAGTATGAAACTCCGTTAAGTGCTGCTTAGCCCCAATACCACAGATACATTTTGAACTGGTAGTGTAAAAATGTAATTTAATCTTGTTATCTCTTTTTTTAAACAGGAATTAAATGGGAACCGGATGAGAATGGAGTCATTGCATTTGACTGCAGAAATAGAAAATGGTAGGCAACAGATGACTACCAGTGTTTAAAAAAATTGAAAGGAAGGAAAGTTCAGTATTTAAAAGAATGAGTTGTTTTGACTTTTGTCTTAGGTACATTCAGGCAGCAACTTCTCCAAAAGATGTGGTAATTTTAGTAGATGTCAGTGGCAGTATGAAGGGGCTTCGCTTGACTATTGCAAAACAGACAGTTTCATCTATTTTGGATACCCTTGGAGACGATGACTTCTTCAATATAATTGCTGTGAGTGTCTCAGGATTTTTCTTCTTTTTTTTTTTTTTTTTCTTCCATCATTTGTTGCTATCTGTCATGTTTTACATCACACAATACACTTGAAAAATGTTGCAGGCAGGTGATGGATATAAAACTAACATCTGAACCAACTGGACAGGCACTGATTTTCCAATGCAAGCTTCTTCAGGTGACAGTGTTTTCAAAGTGTTTTTCTGTGACTTGCAATCTGAAATCCATTAAACAAATTGTTTTGAGCTTGAGAGTTGCAAAGAATAGGAATCTGTTTTGTAGTTTGCGTGAACTTTCCATATTACCTTAATTTTTACCTTTGTGGTGTGTCCCTGTGCCGCACCCCCTGCCCCCGCCTTCTGCTCTCCACAGCTTTCCAATGCAGTGCAAGTTGCAAAGAATTACATAAGAATTAATAGAATCAGATCTTAGCTTTTTGGGAAGCTTCTATGGCATGATAAAATGCCAATGTAGCTCTTCATTGTTCATGCTTTCCTCAGTGCCAATCTGAAATGTATGTATGTATGTGTAAGTTATGCAGAGGTATTACTAGTGCTTACTAACAGTAATAAATTAGATCATCAGTAGTTCCTGTTATTTGTATATGGTAGTTAGTTTTCCGTGGTACAGGTACATGTTTCAAATCTATGAAAAGAGGCTAGTTTTACAGTATTTAAGAGTAATGGTATTAATCATGTAGGTAAGGATGACTTTAACAAGTCCAAAACTGACATCAGAACTACAATTTGCCTGGGGGATGGTGAGGGGGAGAGGGAGGAGGAATTGGTGGTTTTATAAATTCTCCTTTGCTGATATTCTTTTGCTAATACTTTATAAATATGTGGTTTTATCACATGCATAAATCCTAAAAATGTCTTCAAATGCTTGAACGTAAGGAGGATTTTGGCCTTTTTTTGTTACAAGAGAAGTGCCCTTTGCGTACTAAAATAAATGACTCCAGTGACACCAGTGCAAATCCTTGAGATTCTATGGCGAATGAAGTATATATGCCTGAGGTATATGTGCATTTACTGTATTTTTAACAGATAGCAACCAGTTCAGAATATCTTTCATGTTAATCTCCTTGCATGATAATTGCATAATTAGCAGAAACACGTGTAGTAGAAAGACATAATTACATACTGTATAAAAAAAGAGATTTACTGTCCTTCAAAAAAATTGTGATTAACTGTAATCTAAACAACTTTTGTCAGTTGAAAGAATGTTTCAACTAAGTAATTATTAAGATACTTGACCAGCCATTTTTCGGTGTATAATCTCTGTGTTTATCAGTAGTTGTGACAGTTACTGTGAATGATGTAGGAAGAAAAAAGAAATGTTTTTTCTTTTAAGTTAAGTTTTTTACTTTGGGAAGACCAAAAAGCTCATCTGTAGCAAAAAATGTAAAAATGTATGGAGCTAACTTTGCCTAAGTAGTACAGCAGAAATACTGTGTAAATACTTCAAAAAAAGCAAGTATTTAATAACTGAACTTTCTTTTTTTCAATTTAAAAAATTGAGTTACAGAATTTTTTACATAATTTATTGCCAATTAACGCAAACTTCTTATTGCTGATTTGGGCATTGAGAAAAGGAAAGAAAAACCCAACTGAGCCTTTCCTCCCCCTTGCCCAGGCTCAACTTCTGTTCAACACTCTCCCCCGCACCTTGGTCTCGGCACCCCTTACCTTCACTGCTGCTTCCAGTCCCTGCCCTCTCCTGGGTGAGGTGCTGTGTAGGTTTCTGTCAGCAGCTCTGTGCTTATTAGTTTCTCACTGTCACTCTTCACTGCTTACTGATTTTCCTCTGCTCTTTGTTTTTCGCTTCAGTGCGGGTCACCCATGGGCCGCAGTCCCTCAGGGGTGTCCCCACCTCAGCCTGGGTCGCCCATGGCCACGGTCTCCGGTGCCCTGCCCTGGTGTGGGTCACCTGCAGACCATGGTGTCCAGAAGCGCACTCCTTTCACCATGACACTCTTCTAGCTGTGTTTCCAAATATTTCCAGCCCCTGATGGCTTCTTCCTTACGCCTGACTGTACGTGGACACCGCAGCCTCCTCAGGCCTGCTGCTGCAGTTTTTGGCACCTCACAGGCTGCTCAAACCCATGTTGGTGCTGGCTGGAGCCGGCTGTGGCCGGTGCAGGGCAGGACAGGGCCCCTCACACACAGGCTGCTCCTGCAGCCCTCTCCTGCTTATGCCGAATATGTAGTTTGGCTAGTATAAGAAATTCTTAATATTTAGAAAGGTGTGTAATTACTGTGGTAATTATAGCATTTGTCTGAGGTAATTTTTTCATCTGAAGGTTCTTTCCTCTCTCTAACCTCTTTTAGGATGAATACATGTTTATTTGTTGAAATAAATAGAAATAATAACTGAGAATGTAATTTTATTCTTACCAGCTTAGCTGTTTGATTTTGTGAGGACACTGATAGTTTACTTACTGTGCAAATACGAACCTGAAATTATTCCCTGCATTGAAAGAGGTACCACAGAAATGCAGGGGAAAACAAGGAGACCGTGACAGGAGTGACAATGAGCACATGAAGTGCTGTCCTGTCACCTGGGAGGTGTCTTGGAAGAAGAGTTTTTAAGGAGTTGTTTTGGACTAAGTGTCACAGTATAATCCCTGCTGTCTCACAAGGCAAAAAACCAACCAACCAAACAAAAAGAAACAAAACCAAAAAAACCCCCAAAAACACCCACAAAATTTGTTTGCTTGAAAATGTAACAAGCTGTTAACAGAGACCAGCACTGTGGAGAAAGGAGTGGATGTTTCAATGAGGAGTGGCATTAGGTAGTCTGGGGTTGGATTATGAACTTCTAAAATTTGGTGTGTTACAGGAAGACATAGCAAGGGTACACAGTAAAGCCAGGGTTACTGTGATCTAAGCGATCAGCAAAAATTACTTCTGAAGCACTGCTGTGAGTAAGTGCCAGCAGGGTTTACCCCGATCTTTGTCAAGAGGATGTTTCAGTGATCAAAACATGAGACAGCAAAGGCCACGCAAGAGGCTTCTTCATGTGAAAGCACTGAAAATCCTGTATAGCTTTTATCTATAGACAGATGTTTGAGTGAGGTTATCTTATTCTTTATAATTTAGACATAGCCTGGTGATGTGAAAGCGGTTTCATTTGAAGGTAAAGTACACATATGTCCATATGAGAAATCCCCTTTGTAACATAGATCTGTGCATATGTAGCAAGTCTCTGTATCTAGAACTGGCCAGCTGTGGAGTGTGTCAAAGACAGATCCACTGTGCTTAAATGTTGAAGACTTACTCTTCACACAGCACACAGCTGATACTTGCTCACACCAATTGTTCTTCTGAAAGGCCTGTCCAAATTGTTGCTCTCTGAGGACTGCTGGACATCTGGAAGTCTGAGACAAATGACCAAGTACCTCTTTCTCTTCCCAGACCAACATTTGAGGTGGAGTAAGAGCTTTATGTGGGAAATCTGGACAAACAATACACTTATTAGATGAAGTGCAAGTTTGAGGCTGAGTGATTGTCAGGATGGCTTTATTATGCACAGTGATTAATGGAACAACTCCTTGCAACAGAAGACTTCTGTGGGGAACTGGGTCAGAAATTAGGAGTCAAATATGTTAAGGAGTTATATCTGTCATTCTCACAAGAGGGGAGAACCCTAAAGCATGCCTGCATTTTGAGGCAAAAGAAGGAAATGCAAGGAAAATAGTGCTGAAAGATGTAAGAGAGGATTTACAGGTGAGAAACAGGCAGAATGAAGAAAGTGGAAGGGTTACTCAGGCAGATGAGAAACTTTTGGGCTTGTTACAGTAAGAAGGGACAACACTTCTAAGTTAGCCAAAAGAGAACACGAGGTTAGAGAAGCTGGACTGGTGTAAGACAGGGCTCTGTGCTGACAGTGGGAGAGAAGGATGGAAAGGAATTGAGCATTGAGAAAAGCAGTATCTATGTCAGTGGAGGAAGAGGAAACAGAACTTAGCAGATGAAAAAGTGAAGTCTGAGAAGCATTTGTGCAAAATTTGTGGTCATCAACTCTGGTAATTTTTTATTGTCTCTTTACAGTATTTCACTGTACAAAAAGTTTTAAAAACTTTTTGATTTGGTTTTTGGGTTTTTGTTATATGTTCTAGTATTCCATATACAAAAAGATGTTTAGGATTCTCATGAACTGTAATGGGAGTTATGGTCACTACATACTAACATAGTTAAAAACTCTTTTAACACTTATAAATATGCATTAGGATAGCAAAAAAACCCCACAACACCCCAGCCGAGAACAAAACCCAAAAGCCACTAGCAGTACATTAGCTGGGTTGTTTCATGTCCATTTGATTTTTCACTAAATGTATTTTTAACTTTATGTGTATACATAGCAGAAAGCAGAATTCATGTCTTTCCAGAAAATAAACATAGAAGGATAATGTTAAAAATTGTTTTGGCTTTCATGGGCAGGTTGTTGCAAAACCTATCTGAAATTGATGGACTAGATGATTGAATTGCAAAAAATTGTTGAAATACAAGAGCGATTTTTTGCTGCCTATGTTAAAATTTAAGGTCAGTTCACTGGTGCATGAGCAAAGATGCCTGCAACTACAAGAGAAAAGGCATAATTTTCCAATTCACTTTGAAGTATAGTTCCAAGTCACACATTAAATTAACAATATTATCATAAAATGAGTACTAATTTTGCCGAATGCTGAAATTTTTAAAATGATTTTATAAAAATGTAAACTCTATATTAAATTAATAAAATATTAACCAACCCAAGAATGTTAAATTCATTTTAATGCTTTAGTCACACCATTTTAGCAAAATTGATTAAAAGAAAAGTATTTGTTAATTCCAAGCACAGTAGTATAGTTCACTGGCTTTAATTTGCAGAATTTTCCATTATAAATCATTTCTGTGTAGTCTCTTCTTTGGAGTCCTTGTAGTCATACAGAATAGATTATGGATAAACTTAGTTTTCAGTCTGCCTGAATAATCAGATTCTGTACAGCTGATGTGTGAGCAGGCTGAGAAGGAGAAAGGCAGCCAATTGCTAATCTTCGTATGATTGCTTCAAGCAGTGGGCTGTGCTTGTGCGCCGCTTGTTGCTCATGGTAACACTAGTGGAACTTTAGAAATACCAATTCCTTTGGTTCCTTTTTTGGTTTGGCTTCATTGTTGGATCTTAGGTTGAGCTGTATCAGATATCCGAGTATGCCTAATATAGCGTGAAAACTTTTATCTGTGTGTTGTTACACAACAAAATGTGAATTTAATTTGTTTCTGTGGACCTTGCTCCAGACAGCTGAAATATGGCAGAGCATAAATATCAAAAATCCTAAGGTACACGTAAACTACTTGTGTAGGTGTGCTAGAACCATATATATCTCACATTTTCAGAATATGAATAGTATCTGATTATACAATGTAAGCAGCTGTCTAACTAGCTATATGGTTCCTCTTAGTTCAGATTTTAGCCCACTCAATTTATTTTATACCTGTTGTGCAAAGAAATAACTTGAGCGACAAAATAATGTGAACTAAGGTAAATGTAACTGAGTAAATAACAGAATAATAAAAATCAATGTTATCAAATGTTTAAAGTACAAGGGAGATGAAAATAGAATGAGGTCTTAGAAGAGGAGCTCAGAAAGAAAGGTAGTTGGTTTTTACTTTCTCTCTCTCCCTCCTTCAGCAAAACACAGGTTATTCACAGCTATTGCACAGGTATTAGCTCTGGCAGCTATTGCATCACAGCTATCCCAACTATAACATACAAAGATGTCGTATGGCAAGAGCATAGGGGTATGGGACTATGCAACACTAGGAGATACAAGTAAATAGTGTGATGCAAGACTTGATAAGCTAAATGCAGGCTTTTACTGAGGTAAACTAACAAGAGATCTATACTGGGTATTGCTGGCAAAGTCAACAGTTACTAATCAGCCTTTTTATTCAAGATCAGGAAGCTATTTCACTAAATACAGAATTTTAAATGTCATAGAAAAGCTACAGAACTGAGTTCAAATTGCTGATAAGGTGGTGGGAAGGCGGTGGTTGTGGAATTTTTTTCCCTTTTCCACTTTAAAGGTTTGACACAGTTAAAAGATCATCACCAATAACACTGCAAAACACCCTATGCCAAGGAAAAAGAAATCAAGTATATGCTATGAGGTACACGTTGGGTATTTTACTAGAAGCTGATAGTTGTACTAAAGATCTTATCAAGTGGATATGCTAGTTTAAGCAGCAAACACTCCTCCAATGCCTTCACACATATGAGAATTCTACAGTTTTCATGGACTTTGAGAGGCAGATATTCGCTGTTTTGGGAATTTCTTTTGGAACTGAAATAATTATGTCCAGTGAATTTTTTTTGTCTTCTTAATATTTGAGTTTTTTAAAAAGGAAAAGAAAGTGTATACAATTAGCAAGAAGTACAAAAATTAAAACAGATCATAAAAATGCACCCCTGCAAGAAGTCAAACCATTAGAAGCTGCTACATCTTTTAATGTAAAGGGTTTTTTACTCTGCTTTCATTTGTATCCATACAGTAGAGGAAGTACTGCTAGCAAATAGAACATTTCCAGGTTATGCTTGTTATCCATAGAACACAGTTACATAAAATACTCATTTACACACCTTGGCATAATCTGGTTTCTTCTGTCATACATAGCAGATTACTTAAAATATTTTTAATAGCAATCTCAAGGTGAATTATATGTCACAAATGGAAATAGTGTCACAATTTGACTGAGTTTCAGAATGATGAATATTTAAGTTTTCTTATGTTCGTAATGACAATTAAAGTTCTTTGTCTACATGCCATCTATGAAATTGTGCTGTTTATGTGAGAATGAACATTTTTATTCATCCTTTTTTGAAGTAGGTTGTTTCTGTAAAATGGGGCTGCTAGGGGACTTAAAACATGTCTTCTGTGAAAGTGTGGGCATGCTTTATACTATGCAACTGAGTATCACTAAAGACATAGTGGGAAGCTACTGGGAATCTGGGTTGTGGTGCACCTAGTAGTCATGCAAGCTACATATCTGTGGGAATAGCCTGATGATATGAATTATTCAAAATAGTAGTTAAAATAAATCTTACTGTAATGTAATGGACCAAAATTATTCTACGTAGATGCAAGGTCTGATAGAGAAGGAAATTGTTTCATCAATTTGCAGGTGGTGATAGGCTTGGATAAAAAAATTGTGGTACTACCTACAGCATTAGGAAATTCTGAGTTTGCTTGCATACAGATGTTTGAAACTGAGCCCATGACTGAGAGACAGGTAGACGTTAGTATTTTATTGCAGGTTTGCCAATTATAGACACTGTGCTTTGTATTGTATAAGGAAAAGTGTGTATGTTAATACAGTTTCCAATGACAGGTACAGAAATCAAGCTAAGAACAGGCTTAATTGGAAAGTATATTGATTAAAGAACATGCTGAAAAAAACCTGCGTGAAGACAGGAAGAAGCTTGGGAGCAGGGGCTGGGGTACTGGGGTACTGGTGTCTGTTACAGATTTTCAGTATTTTTTTTACAATAGAATGGAATATGGTCTTGACTTTGGCCTATAGTAAGAGATGCTGTGTAGATTTGGCATTATTATTTTGCAATGACTGTCAGGAGATAGATTGGAAAGCAGTCTGAAGAGGAAAACTACAGGGGAAAGTACATCATTTAGCAGCTCAATAAATTGTTATGACACAGAGACGCACATGGGACATGTCTTTGCCTTGTTTTTCGTATTACCTTTGGAGCAATAGACATATCCACAGGCTCTCATATATTTGAATAACATTGATGGGAATAAAATAATTAGGGAAGCATGCAAATCTGCTGCAGGAATTATGTGTAAATATCTTTCGAGCATTTTTGTTTGTTTCTATGCCACCAACCAATTACTATGTTGATGTAAACAGTCTGTATAACCAGCAATAGTAAGTGGAGTTACTCTGGATTTGTATTTCCTTATAGCTGAGGACTGAGTGTAGCACAACACCTCAAGAATAACTTGATGCAGTTCAAATTAAACACTCTTCCCTATGCAACAATAATTATGAGTGCGGTGAGTTGTGCACTGTTAAAATGAATGATGATGACAGGGGTCCAAAGTGGAACAGGCTGCAGGGATCTATGGTTAGGCATATGTGAAGAGAAAGGAGTGGTGTTAAATTGAAGAGAGTAGAACAAATTCAGAGCTACAGGCAGACAGGGGCAGTGAGAGCTTGCAGTGACAGAGAACCTTGTCTAAGCAGTGTTCAGTATTGAGTCATTGTAAGGCTTTTTTTATTCCCACTGAGGTGGAGGAAGAAGGGAGTAAATGCATATATTAATCTAACGAAATGTTTTTCCTAATTATTTTTTACTTGACTTAATGTGTTGTCTTTTCTTGTTTACTATGGATGTTCTGATTCACTTAATGCCTAGTAAAGGCTGAAACTGAGTAGAGCCTAAATTGAAAGGCCTTACAGTTTGATCTGTGATAACTTCTAGAGTAGATTAAATTAATGACAGGAGGAACTAAGATACTATAAGTTGTATAGATACTAACTGTATCTATACAACTAATGTAGACTTTTTGAAGGCACTTCTGTATTTATTTGACCTGCGTTAAAAGGTTTAAAAGATTTAAACAATCAAGTCCAATTTTCAATCAAGTGACTTAAACGTCCATGAGTCTGCAAGATCTACTGACTGTAGATGAGACTTACTTTCTTTTAACACTTAAGATGCTTCTGAAAATAGGACTGGGATATCTAACTTACTTAGACCTTGCAAGATTAGCAGATAATTCCTTAAATATCTGTCACAGCTTCATGACTTAGTGTATAGTAAGCTACTCTGCTTGACTGAAATTCTGACCATTGTCAGACATGTCCAGGGTTGATTCAAGCTTACAGACTTTTTGGCATAGTCGTTCCACTATTAACCTTCCAAAATGTTAGCCAATGCCACAAGTATTTGTCAGGACTTTTTTTATATGTAGCAAAGAATGGGGAGTTGTGACTGTGATGTATCAAACATGACCTCTTGATACTATCCAGATTTCAACTTGAAGGATATTTATGCCAGCTAATGTATATAGTACCCATTAAATCCACCTGAGTGTTGGCATCCATTCAATTAAATGCTTCTTTTAAAATGTATAAACCTCTGAAATGTTAAGAATCATGTAAAAGGAAAAAAAATACCCCAGCCATTTTTAAAAAATGAACTGAATCCTTTTGTTCTTGCTTTATGTGCATGTTTCACTGTAGTTCTAAATCATTAAATTAAATTGTCTCTTTCAAAGACTTTAATTAAATTTTTCATCATACTTTTTATTTCTCTCTATAGTATAATGAAGAACTTCACTATGTAGAGCCGTGTCTGAATGGAACGTTAGTTCAAGCAGACAGAGCCAACAAAGAGGTAAGGAATGAAAGTAACAAAACAGCAGAGAGACAGGATGCAGTACATAACAATGTGCTATAATGATCTTTTCCTAGTACAGTGCATTCCATTATTAGAATTTATTAATTATTCTCCGTTTGCTATTTCAAAGGAGTCTTATGTGACTCAGTAGGAAGAAAAAGAAATAACCTCCTAGTCAGTTTGATGCAATAAACTTAATGGAAAAATACAGGAATCACTGACAATATACTGTTAATAAAGTTTAGTAATTAAGTAAAATACTTCAGTTGCTTTAAATTGAACTATCATTCTGTTACCAGAAATTACGAAGAGATTGCATTCTTAAACTAACACTAAAGTTGAAACAAAATCTCAAAACAAATGAAAACAAGTATAATACTATGAGAATAAAAAAGTCTAGCATTCCAAACAGATGTGTCAAAATAATAATGCATTCATTCAACAAAGTTTTGTGAAAGTGTTCAAATTAATTACAACCTGCTGGCATTTTTCAGAAAAAAAAATTACCACGATTTCAGTGAAAGTTTTATTTGAAGGGAGATTGCAGTATGAATCTGCAGCTTGAAGTTTAGTTTCTTGCCTGCCATCCAAATGCAATTGCTCTGTGCAAGCATTACTGCATGACACTTCTTAGAAGGGTAAGGTAAGATTGTTTATGCCATGTTAAATTATGAAAGAAGATAGTTGAAAAGTCCTGTGTTCTTGTAGAGGGAAAGGCGTATTAAAATAAGCTACTTGTGTTACTTGTTCCCTGCTGAAACTTCCTCTCTTCTTAAAGTGACTTGTCCACCTATACTGTCTTGCTTATGGCTGGAGAGGGCAGCAGTCTTGCATCTTTCTTTAAATACTTCTCTCTGATTTGCTTTTGGTAAAAAGAAGAGTTTCAGCTGAGCGCTGAATTGTGCCTAACATTTAGTGTGGTAGTTCGGTTTTGCTGAAGAAGTCAATGAGATGTTACAGGAAGCAGAAAACACCTCTGAAAACACACTTCTAAGTGTGTGTAACTTAGATCTTTTTTATGTATACCATGATAAAATGAATTTGATCTCGTTATGCTGAACTTTACTCCATTGTATTATTCAAATGAGTTCTTTGCATTTTGCCTACATATACACCTCCATAGTACAGGAATTATTCTTCATGAACTGCCTCCTTAATATACTTAAATGTTCTCCACTGTTGATTTTTAGATTATCTAAATATCGTTTGGTTATTATGTGAAATGACATGAATTGTTTCTAATCATTTAGTGTTGAAGACCTGTATTTGTGAACTGTGATGCAGTTTTCTAAATGAGAGCTTTATTGTGGATGCATCCAATTAACCATGTGAAAGCTGTGCAAGTTCTAGACTTAAAACTAAAGATTTAAATATATTGCCCAGATGTACTGTCTGGAATTAATCCTACTGTTAACCTTTCCATCACTCTGCAACTGATCAAAATGCAGATTACCATACACCCATATGTTACTTAATGTCAGATTTGTTTTAATTTAAATGATCAAAAAGTTTTTATGCCACCCAGATGATGCTCAGATTTTATGAGCAGTGCTCAATTATTCAAAACAGCTAAGTAAAATTTCATATTTTGTTCTTCAGAGTAAGCTTCAATATAATTTTTTGTTAGCTAAATTATTATTATTTTTTAAATTCTGGAATCACTCTGTGCTTTATTTTGCCTACAAATTGAATAACATATTCAAGGTTCCAAAGAATAACTAAATATGGCCTATTTTCCAGTTATTCATATTAGTGAACTAGTTACTGTTCTTTCCTTGAAAGGCCAGAACTAGAGAATAAGGTAGCATGTAATAGTTCCATGTATTTTTATATACAATGACTTTGTCAATCTTCATTTGTTTCTTAATTTCTGTGAATTTATATGCTCTTATTTTTCTAGTTTGTGTAATGAAGTCAACAATTTATTTGCCTAAACACTGGAAGGCACAAAAGTGTCATTGTCATGAGTAGAGCTCAGTGTATAAAGTAAAGATTGTCAAGGAGGTGGACAATGACTTAATCCTAGTTGAGTAATTCGGTTATCATGCTCCTGAATTCATAGTTGCAAATAGTTTTCTGAATTGTCTGATATTGTAAGATTTGAAACTGACTGATTTGAATATACCAACACAGCAAAATTACCTGGGGACCTCATCAAAAACTCACTGAATTTCATGGAAAAGTTTCTCTTGAGTTCATGGTCTTTTGGTCAGATCCATGGAAAAAAGATGTCTTAAAATGTTGTTACTATGCACATTCCAAAACTGGTCAAGAGCTATCAGAGTATTTAGCTGTATTTTAGAACTCATCACAAGAATTCAATCATTTGGGCTGTTACTTTCATTTCTGTGAGTCTGACATATATAGGGCTTCTGTTGTAGTTTTTTCTGTGTAATTGCCAAATGTCCATTGTAATATCAGATGAAAGTAGATTAAATTATACCTTCTCAACCAGTCTTACAAGGTAAACACTCTTGCATGTTCAGTGGTAATAATAGCTCTTTTGTTTATTAAATGATAAAACAGAAACAAGGAAAATATAATGACAAACACTGTAATACGTATTTTTTTCAAACAGCCATTATCAACACATCATCGTAAGTTTCTGTATTGGCAAAGTAGAGCAGGTGATTGACAGGCAATATTTGAAAATACATGCTATTGTTTCAGTTTATATGTGTATACATGTGCCTGATTTTTGGAAGTCCAACATAGGTCTGAAGATATAACTGTATATTCCTTCTAGAAATTTCTATTCTTCATCTAAGGACAGGTATTTCTTAATGCAGCACTTGTTGCTGGAAACATGCATAGAACCAGTTTTACCAAGCTACTAATTTATGCTGAGTAAACTTTAATTTCTACCATTTTGGCCTTATATTTATCTTTTTTTTTTTTTCTAACCACAATACATGAGTGCCAATATCAAAAATTCCCATTAAACTACCCTTAAAAAAATAAAAATCCTCCCCCCCAACGTACACAGACACACATTCCAGTTCTTGTTAACTGTATCTCTCTAGGTTCATCTGACATCACATGTAGCAAATAAACACAGTACTTAGAAGCAGAGATAAGAAATTACTTTGAGATGTTTGAATGGAGCTTTTTATCTCATAGGGAAAGCAGCTGTTTCAATAAATCCAAATAAAAATTACTTTCACAGGATCAGTACCCCAGTCTACATTTGTCTTGAAAGTATTTAGTGAAGAACTACTTTGCTATCTTTATATAAGGCTCAGATGTTTTCAAATTGAGTCTTTCTACTCTGAGGATGTCACTTAAACATGCTGAATGTCTTTCTTTAAATTGAGCTTTCATCTCTAAACTTTAACAAAACAAAGAAATAGAAAAAGAAAATATAGAAGATTAGACTGTCCTTATCACTTGCACTTCATTTGTAGCGAGATAAAGGGCAAACCAGTTTCTCAGCAGAATAAATAGGGTTAAATTACATTAACGTGGGGCAGATGGGCCAGGGCTGGACTTGGGGAGAAATCAGGTCCTCTTTTTTGGGGAGAGCTGAGTGTGGTGTTTGCTTGTGCTGGGAGGGTTACCTTCTGCCAGCACAGACACTGCCTGGGTCATCCTGACCTCTTGCACAGCTGCAGTAGCAGCCAGCCTGGCTTTCGAAGTTGTAGGCATAAGTAAAATAGTTTGGTTTGCCACCTGCAGCAGTCTGCTGTGTCAGGCAGTTGGACTACAGCCAGAGCCTATTCTGTTCGCATGCACAGCCTGTCCAGGTAAGAAGAAACATGGAAGCATCTTCAGGGAATGGAGCATAAGAATTTTTTTTAGTAGGCTACAGGAAACTGCTTCAGCCTTAGGGCTTATAGCAGCCTGGGAAGTAAATGCATCTTAATGGCGTTGGTGGTGAATCATAGAATCATGGAATGGTTTGGGTTGGAAGGGACCTTAAAGATCCTCTAGTTCCAACACCCCTGCCATGGGCAGGGACACCTTCCACTAGACCAGGTTATTCAAAGCCCCATCCAACCTGGCCTTGAACACTTCCAGGGATGGGGCATCCACAACTTCTCTAGGCAACCTGTTCCAGTGTCTCACCACCCTCAGGGTAATGAACTTCTTCCTTATATCTAATCTAAATCTATCCTGTTTCCATTTAAAGCCATTACCCCTTGTTCTATCGCTATACTGCCTGATAAAACGTCCCTCCCCATCTTTCCTGTAGGCCCCCTTTCAGTACTGGAAGGCTGCTATAAGGTCTCCCTGGAGCCTTCTCTTCTCCAGGCTGAACAACCCCGGCTCTCTCAGCCTGTCGTCATAGCAGAGGTGCTCCAGCCCTCTGATCATCTTAGTGGCTCTCCTCTGGACTTGCTCCAACAGGTCCATATCTTATGTTGGGGGCTTCAGAACTGGATGCAGTACTCCAGGTGTGGTCTCACCAGAGTGGAGGGACAGAATCACCTCCCTCGACCTGCTAGCCATGCTTCTTTTGAGGCAGCCCAGGATGCGGTTGGCTTTCTGGGCTGCAAGCACACATTGCTGGCTCATGTTGAGCTTCTCATCCACCAACACCCCCAAGTCCTTCTTCTCAGGACTGCTCTCAATCTGTTCTCCGCCCAGCCTGTGTTTGTGCTTTGGATTGCCACAACTCATGTGCAGGACCTTGCACTTGGCCTTGTTGAACTTCAGGAGGTTGGCATGGGCCCACCTCTCAAGCTTGTCCAGGCCCCTCTGGATGGCATCCCTTCCCTCCAGCATGTCAACTGCACCACACACCTTGGTGTCATCAGCAAACTTGCTGAGGATGCACTCAGTCCCTACATCCATGTCGCCAACAAAGATGTTAAACAGCACCAGTCCCAGTACTGACCCCTGAGGAATGCCACTTGTCTCTGGTCTCCACTTGGACATCAAGCTATTGACTGCAACTCTGTGGTCATCCAGACAATTCCTTATCCACCAGTGGTCCATCCGTCAAATCCATGTCTCTCCAATTTAGAGACAAGGATGTTGTGTGGGACAGTGTCAAATGCTTTGCTTAAGTCCAGGTAGATGATGTCAGTTGCTCTCCCCTTATCCACCAACGCTGTAACATCGTTGTAGAAGGCTACCAAATTTGTCAGACATGATTTGCCTTTAGTGAAGCCATGTTGGCTGTCACTAATCACCTCCTTATTTTCCATGTGCCTTAGCATGGTTTCCAGGAGGATCTGTTCCACGATCTTGCCGGGCACAGAGGTGGGACTGACTGGTCTGTAGTTCCCCGGGTCTTCCTTTTTTCCCTTTTTAAAAATGGGGATTATGTTTCCTGTTTTCCAGTCAGCAGTGGGAATTTCACCAGGCTGCCATGACTTCTCAAATATGATGGATAGTGGCTTAGTAACTTCATCCACCAGTTGCCTCAGGACCCGCAGATGCATCTGATCAGGTCTCATGGATTTGTGGACCTTCAGGTTCCTTGGGTGGTCTTGAACATGATCTTCTCATACAGAATGGGATAATGGGTAGCAAATGAATGTGCTCTTACACATTCAAGGATGGGTTGCAGAAATTCTTCTCTGTAATGCACAAGGAATATAACAGGCTTCCAAAGTACCAGACTTTTAGAAAATCCAATGAGTCTTGGGGCAGGGGGAGGAAGGCTATCTGCTGTCTGGTTTACATATTTTCTCAGTGAAACAGTGTGACTCTTGCCTTGTTTTTGTTTTTTTCCCTCCACAACATCTCTTCTTTTTTTGGGAGGGAAACAGCATTGTAAACACAGTGTTAGTTTCACACATTGGCTCTAGACCATTTACTGTTATTTTCTGGACAACAGTGTGGGAACTACTTACCTAAAAGAAAAAAATTCCACTCATTAAAGTACGAAAAAGCATTTAAAGCATTGTAACTCTCTTATATCCTCTCTGTGGTGACACTGTCCCTTGAGTAACGTGGCTCAGTTTTCTGTTCCAAGTGTCACGAAAGATAAAGCCCACATTTTCCTACCTCCCCATATTTCTCACTTTGTTTTTCAGGTAGGAACGTGGGCCTGACGCTAGCGTAAATCTGTACAAAGTGCCTACAAAGCAAGGAAGTTGCATTTCTCTTTGAATGACAACCCAGTTTTATTGATGAAGCTGCATTCGTTTCCTCTGTAATGTGTAATCTGTATTCCAGTTGCATCTTTACTTAAATTATTACTTCTCTAGCCCTGTAGTTGGTATTTTAGGTCTCTCTTCTCAGAGACGTTTTAGTGAGGGGTAACAGGTTAGATTTACTTCTTAGTTTATATGATATAGGACCCAAGCTAGCCAAAGATTCTTGGTCCCACATTGTTTTGTTTAGCAAAGAGAGCAGTTAGAAAAGACAACATAGCATGAGTACTTTTACCTTTGCAACTTTCAACTTAGCCAAATGCATGTTTTGAAGATTGGTACAGATTTCATTGTGATTGGCATAGTGAAGGCAGGAATTTTTTTTTTTTTAACAAGCCTCATCATACCTTTAGGGGTTACTTAAGATTATTCCTTGATTAAAGCACTGATAAGTATCTGTCTGGTGCATTACAGTAGATTTTTAAAGGACGTCAAGTAAGTTTAATATAATTAAGCATTTAAACATTTAACATATTTATGGATTTTTTTTTATGGCAAGCGAATGAAGGTTGCGGAAAACAGGTTTTCAGCTCTGAATCAAGTAACATGCTTTTCTTTAAGAAAGGGTGAGGATATATTGAAAGAAGTGATGATTCTAAGCATCTAAAGCTGTTCCCTACCAGCTTCAAGAACAGTAAAGCAATGAAGTCTTGAGCTGTAAATCTTCATTTAACTTTATTTTTATTGATAGCAACAACCTACAAGGAAGAGATGCTAGTATAATATATTTAGAAATTTCCACAGATTTTGATCAAGTATTTTTTTTCTGCAAAACTGTTGATTCTGTGAAAGCTTATGTTATGTGTAGTTTTCAGAGCAGTGGGGATCTAATTGCACCTTGAATTTCTGTCAGATACAACTTCAGAAACCATACTGCTTTTGAGAAACCTTATTGAATCAAGTCTGGTTTATTTATTTATAAAAGACAAACTTACAACTTCAAATATGAAAGAGTGATGTGAGTGGTGTAAATATATGTGCAACCAGTTTTACTAGGATAAAAAGTAGGTATCCTGGTATTAGATTTCTTCCAACATATCATGTTTCTGCTTTCATTTTTACAGTAGGAGAATATAGTAATTTGTTTTAAGAATAATTATAATATCAGGTGGTATGGTAGGCATCAAGTTGCATCCACTTCTTTCTAAAATTTTTCATAGCCTAACATTTGTCGTAAAATTTTTGTGTTGGTACATACCTGCATTCGAAGGTTCGGTTTTAGATATGTGGAGACATATTCTCAGAATGTTGTAACCTATCCCTAATTTGCCAAACTTGCTTCAAGTTTCATTTATCACAAAGATTAAATCTATAATTACATTGAGTAGCATAAATGAGGTTGAAATTAATCTTTGGTCCTCAATGTGGTTTAGTAATATAAAATATGTAACGTATATTTGAATTTTACCAGACTAATTTATAATTTGGCATTAGCATTAAACAGCTGCTACCTTGAAGTGTATCAATTTGCTACACACAAATTTAAAAAAAAGTGGGAAATAGTTCAGACACTATTCTGTCACCGTCTGCACTTTCTCCACAAATTACAAACATGTGGAACTGCCTATTTTAATACTAGTTTTCTTGGGCCAAGAGGTTTTCATCTTTGAGAAACTCCATGTTACAATTTACCTACCCCAAAGGAATCGGATGACAATCTGATTTAATGTAACTCCAGATTTAAAGTAACAATATTACAATATACATTCCTCTTTTATATGTTGTTTTAATGTACTATATATGGGTTGAGGACATTTCTCTATAAATGTTTCCAGATGAAATATATCATCTTCTAGATGCACAGATAGGCGCAGTAATTCCAAACTAAATCAAGAACTTACCCCTGCCTAAATTAGAATGACAAAAATGGACAGATGTAGTGTATAACTTTCAATAAGCTTTTATTTTTGTATATAGTTACCAGAAATTAAATAACCAGAGGACTGATTCAGCAATGAAGCTGAGTGATATTGCCAATAAGAAGTTGGTAAATACAAATTTTTCATATTGAATTTCATTTAAGCAAATTACTTAGGTGTATATTTATCTTTCCATCTCTGTCAGATCTCCAAAAAAGATTGTTGACTGGATTGCTTAGCTGTAAAAAAACACAATCCAAAACCAAAAAAAAACCCCAACAAAACAAAAAAACCCCCAAAACAAAAAACCACAACAAAAATGGAAAGTCTCACTGAAATCTACATTTTTTAAAACTGGCTAGCTGTTGGGGAGACCTTATCACTCTCCACAACTACCTGAAAGGAGATTGTAGAGAGGTGGGGGTCAATCTCTTCTCCCAAGTAACAAGCGATAGGATGAGAGGAAATGGCCTCAAGTTGTGCCAGGGGAGGTTTAGATTGGATATTAGGAAAAATTTCTTCACTGAAAGGTTTATCAAACATTGGAACTGGCTGCCCAGGGAAGTGGTGGAATTGCCATCCCTGGAGGTATTTAAAAGATGGGTTAGGGACATGGTTTAGTGGTGGTTTTGGCAGTGTTAGGTTTATGGTTGGACTTAATGATCTTAAAGGTCTCTTCCAACCTAGGTGATTCTATGATTATAGACCCCCAAAATTTTCAGCTAGCCCCAGATCACTGAAATTTGGTCTGAAATTTTCTATTGCAGCCCCAGGCAACTAATTTACCTAAAAAGAATTTGTTTTTAATCTGAGTATATTGAATCTTGAGGTCTTTGTTCAGCATTGTTTTCAAGATTGTTTTCCTGAAAAATATGCAGTCTACCAACACAGCATGCTAGGGAACACAAAGTGGTTGGATAATCATCGCCAGCCAGCTCATCTGTGATTGCCCTGGTGATGAATTTTAAATGGGATGAAGCTTAAATGCATTTTACAGATGTGAATGCACATTTATCAACTGTTAGTATGTGTGGGTAAACTTCCCTGTGACACAGCAGTAAACATCACTTTCCCACCTCACACGTATTCCTCCTGATTGTTTGGGGTTTTTTTGTTTGTTTGGTTTTGGTTTTGTTTTTTTTACTGGTTTATATGCTGATGTCGTTAATCTTCAAAAATCTGATTAATCTTTGCAAGTATGTCTCAGGAATATTTGGAGTTGCAGTATGGTGAGTATGGGAACTAATACTAGAAGTAGCAAAACCTTGCACTAAAACAGAGAGAAATCTGGAGGAATGTTGAACCCATTAAAAATGCTCTTCTGTAGGAAGCTCACGTTTGTCAGACAATTAATAGCAAACATCACAGTTTTCCAGTGTAACTGTGTAAAGTCTGCTGCATAATATCAGTGGTGAACTGTTACTTTCCTCTTTGCAATCAGTGGAAAATGCTTTATTCATGTATGCTTAGACTTGAATGCATGGTCCTGTAACCCCATATAATTTGGGTATTCCTACTCACCATAAATGGTACCTTATTTTTGGTAATCACAAGTAACAAACGAAAAAAACAACCAAAGACCCAACACCAAAAGAGGCTGGTTTAGCTAGGTAAGTTGGAAGATAAGAGATAGGGACTTGATTTGGTCAGAAGTTTACAATGGTAAACTCACTACCAGTGTACTTCCATCTTGTCAATGATAGAGAAATATGACACAAAGGCAAACAGGTTTTCAGGTCTTCCAGAAAAAGGATCTGCTATAAGCCATAGCAAGCTGAACTTATTGGGTGATGTATCTCTATTTGTGGGACTTTAGGTGGTGTCCTCATATTAAGATGCATAAAAACAGCCTGTGAAGTCTCGTAGACTGTGTGCCAATTAAAACTTGAGCCAATGACACCACTATTGTGACTAGCTTTGTCATGACACTAGGGAAAATCCAGCAGTGAAATTCTGTAAATGTTTGCTATGGTCAAAAGAAGCTATACCAAAACATGAATGGGATTACATTAGCTGACAACTTGTCTGCTCTATTTTGTATGTGCCTGAGATGGCATGGCTGTTACTGCACTTACCTGGCATTTGAGAATTGGAACTCCGTTCTCTGCTTTAATGTATCATTACGTGCTTTCAGATGTGTTTGTTTCCTCAGATGTCAAATGAAGATGGCTATACTTTTTTCTTCTTTCTTTTGCTTGTTTAAAAATGGTAAAACCTTGAAGGTAATGGAATATCCTTATATGATCGTAATGGAGGCCAAAAAATTTCCCTGACCGTTGCACAGACGTGGGACTCTTTCTTGTTTGTTAAGAATGTGACCAGGTTCTGTTCACTTACAGAATGTAAAAATTTGGGTTTTTTGTTGTGATTATAGATACCAGTCAGTTTTTATAATCTCAGAGAGTAAACCTTGTGAAGCCATTAGAACAGCCTGTAAGATAAGACAGCAATATAAGGAGACACCTCAATTTCTTCAGAATTGCCTCCAAATCAGTAAATTATTCTTCAGCTTCACTATGGGCTAGATAAACCAGTGTGTCATTTTGGCTACAAAGTTGGGAGCTTCTGCCATGAAGGAAAAATTCAGTTTTCACAGCTTTATGGCCTTCATCTCATAATAGTTTTTAAGTTGCCTGCAATGACCTGAAATTAGTAAAGGAACATCAGATTCTCACCTGCATTCAGATAGCCCCCTCTACCTCCCTAAATTTTTCTGTGTTCTGAATCATGAAAAAGTGCCCTGAATCTTTGCAAAATCATACATGTCATCTCCTAAGCACAGATTTGTTGAAATAAATTGCTTAACTTGAATTATTTAAATTTATTCACTATTAAACCCTAATAAATCAAAAGTAGGAAATTGAAAAATGACATAACAGAAATATGACTTGCTATCATGTTTTGCTGGACAATTTTACCCTAGTCCCTAAAGACTGACAATTTAATGTAATCATGTAAACCAGTATGGTCCAAAATCCCTACAATTGTTGATTAAGCTGTGAGACTAGAGAAGGTGAATACACCTGAGTGTACCAAAAACCACCTTCAATAATCTCATTATAAGAGAAACTCCAAGTTCAATCATGATAAATGGTTATAAATTTATCCTCTCGTTCAGTTATGCCAAAGCTATATGCAACAGTGGTGTGATTTTAATATTCTGTATAACTGTCCCATATGAAGACCATTAAAAATCTTTCTATGTTTCTCCTCATTTAAGTTCTGAAATAGTCTAAGTCAAGTTCGGCTACTGGATTTTTAAGCAGAAATAGGTGTGTGAATACTATTTTTCATCTTTCGAAAAACAGTGTCAGTATACCCCGTTGTTCTTCAAATAGGCATATTTGTAACTATACCTAGGACAAGAACTCATTTCCTGATTCTAGGTCCATCAAATGTATTTTTTGGTTTGTTTCTGACTTAGAGGGTCCCAATAAACTTTACACAGTTTAAAAAGAAAAGGAGAGAACCTTGTCGATTTGTATACATGGAATATTATCAGATGTTAGGATCACTGGGACTTTCTGGTTTTTACAACAGGTAGTGTTTATAAACAGACAGAATCAGCAACATGCGAGAGTACAAGACCCAAGTGTATGCATCGCTGATGTTCTGGTTTGAACCCTTGTAGATGTATGCAAAGACCTTGTCCTGGCTGACATGTGCAAGTGGATTTGTATCCTCAGACTCTTCAGCTCATGTTTTTCAGCCACTTCTAAATGGATCATAGATACCTCCACAGCTGAGCACATCTAGACTTCCTCACTGTGATAAGACACAACTTCTCCTGTTAAGCTCTGGCCCTATAATTTTGTAATCAGACATCAGAGTCTGATTGTCATAATTGTGTGCCTAATTTGCATTCAGAATTACCAAGATTATGCATGTCAATTAGGTATTTGAGTCCACAATTAGAAATTGCACATTCTGGTAATTGCACATGGAAATCAGGCATACAGTTGCATGCAAATGTTTGTGCAAACAGTTGGACAGATATCCAATTAAAACTCTAGGAAATTCAGATATTAATCTACAAGTGCTCCAATAGGACAGTAAAGAGAAGCTGAGATGAACTAATATTATAATTTCTGCAGTTTATTACTAAAAAGAGCTATTTAAGATGTAAAGATTAAAAGACACTTTATGACTCACGAGCAGAGGACTCCTGCTTTCTGGAATTGGTTTGATTTCTGAAAGTTAGTAAAAGTGGAATTGAGGTGTTTGTTACCTTATTCCAAAATCACTTATTCTTTTTCTTTAAATTCGTGTTTCAATGGTTAATGTCCTGATATTTTTTCACTGCTAGTAGAGTTGAAATATACTGTTTTACAGTGCTTTTGTAAGGGATGAAATTATTAAGTGGCAATTGGAGACATGTGTGGACAAGTTGTAGAGAAATTTTGAGAGGTATACTAGTTTGAAACTTTGATTTTCTCACACACAAACAATGCAATGCTTTAAAAATGCCTCTTTCAGTAACAAAGGGGGCACTATAGTGTGACTGGCAGGGGATTGCTGTACTGACTGGACATGTGAAATAGGAAAAAATGAGTGTTCGGAGATTTGGATTTTTTTTTTAAACACATTTTCCTTAAAACAACAGGATGATACATGATAGTTGTGTCAATAGTATGCCCTTTGAAGTCAGAATAAGGTGCCACTCTTTGAGGGTAAAAAACCAGTCTCTATGAAAGTAGAACAGTACATTTTGATTGTTTAATAATAAACAGCCTCAGCTAGATGTAGAGTGAACAATCTGAAGAAGCTATTCTTTGTGCTGCCCGTAAAATGAAACATGATTTCTTTTGGCATGGATCCAATTAATGCCACGCATCCAGGGCATCTGGTATAATAAAAAGGGAAACAAAGAAATGTTAATTTGCATGTTGTTATGAGATTTTTCCAGTGGACGTACAAAGTGCTGAAATTCTCAAAAAAACCAAAGACAAGACAGAGAATGGAGTTGGTTTAAAAAACAAATCAAAAGCCCCATAAGCTCCCTCCAGACGCAGACCAAACCACACATGCATTTTAGTTACTTAATCCTTTTGGAGAATCACCTTGTAGCATCTGTTCACTCTGAAGCCTTGAGGCAGAAAACATTGATTTGTTAAAATTCCTAGTGCATGAAATCGATTTTTAACATTTTTACTATTTTGTATCAAACAAACATCACTATTGGATTTCTTCGCGTATTAACAGTGTATTTTTCAGAACCTGTATATATATAGAGAGAGAGAGAACGAGCTATGGCAAGAGAAAATATTTGTTCTCCTGACAGATCACGTGAACCAGATTAAACACTAGAGATATACCATTTACTGGTAATTTTTGGTAATCTGTTTGTGCTCTATGTTCATACTTGATAATGTATATGCATTGTAATAAACATTCCACAATACTTGTCTCTGAAATATTCAGAGGTTTCATAAACTCTTGTGGGTTTTTTTAATACCAAAATAAGTCTAGTTTGATTATGAAGCACTAATGTATTTCAAAGGGAAATATGATTTGTAATAGATATTTATTTTAACATATCTGATTTATGAAAAGGTAAGATTAGAAACTTACTTGCAATAAAAAAATTTGGCTTTATCAATTTTCAGAGGACTCCTCTGTTTTGGGGTGAATCCTTGTGTTAGTACGGAAGCATTTGTGGTAACTGTAAACTAACCTTAGTTCCATGTATCTGGGAGAGATGGGCTCTGAGCATAGGGCTGCTTCAGCAGCTTGAAAACATCAGGTCAACATATAACTTTGATGTTATGAAATTGTTTTTAACATTGATGAAACAATAATAAACTGCTTGTTTTCCGTATTTTTTTAACTGTTAACAACACTTTCTGTTTAAAAATATTAGCTATATGTAAAACTGTCTTTTCATTAATTTGGACCTAAATTTCAGAGATACTCTGCAATGGCAAGTTGGATATAGAATAACAAGAGGTTGATGCATTTATTGAATAGTTGGGTATTTTGTATTCATTCTTATTTTTGTTATTACTTGTAAAAACCATGAAAGGCACAGTTCAAGGGACAGTAGTATTTTAATTCTGCAAAGATAATTAGTTTGATTTGGTTTTCTTGCCTATAATAAGGCTTTAAGACCAATGGGCTGATAAGTAAAAATTTTCCTCCTTCTAATCTATTGAGGTAACTTTTAAATCCAGTTGTGGAGACTGAAATAATGCTTCACAAAAGCATGGTTTCCACTGTTATTTTGCACCGCGTATGTCTTCATTTTCTTCTTACGAATTAATTATTATATTTTAAAATGTATTTAAAACAGTAATTACTAGTACTGTGGAGATACTGACTAGTATTTACTTAAGTTAGCTATGTTTAAGTTGTGGGGAAAAAAAAGAACCATTTTGCATTTTAGCCGTATAGGTGTTTATGCCATCTCTGCTTATTTTGACAAATAAGAACGTGCCTTTCATCTGTTCAAAGTATTGAGCTGCAATGAACCACATTTACTAGGTCACTATGAAGTAATTGTTTTGAAAAAGCAGCCCTTTTTTTGTGGCTTCAGAATTGCCTAGAGGCTAGGATGTAAATTTTCCTGTTTTCAACTTACTGAAATTTAATAATGAAGTAGGAAGTTATCTGCCTTCCAATATATTGCTGTAATATCTTTTTATTTTAAGAAGTAATAAAAAAAATAAATGTTTCCATCATGGAAAATCAGGGGAGTTAAATACTTGTTTGTTGATGTTGCATACAGTGTCCCTTTATGATAGCATGGTTCATGATACTGTTTTTAATGATATATTGCTCCCTCTTATAAACCTAAAAGAATTTGTTTCTCCTCTGAACATTTTATTTTTGGAAAGTAGTGCTAACATTGTTTTGAAAATGTTCTACTTAGTACTTCATAGCTTACATTTTCTCTAAAAAAATTACAATTTAATGTACATATTATATAGTAGTCCTATATTTTTGTTGAGTGCAAAATTCATTAAATTTGTCAAACTTCTGACGTATCTGGAGAAATAACGTATGTTTATAAAGAGGAAAATATAGGATGAATTCTGCCCCATCAGCCTCTATGAACTGCTTGTTATAAAATTCTACCCATGCTCATGGCCAGCAGGTAGGGCAGGGCATAATTGGTGAGCCATTTAAAACTGAAAAAATTGGGTGTAAGTGTGACTTTGCAACGTAATACTGAAGGTAGTCACATATAGCTAGCAAGTGGATAGGCCTGTCTGTCTTCTTGCGTAGAGTAGTCTTTATCAATCTAAATATTATATTGACATTGATAAACTGCAATTAAACTGCAATGGCCTAATGTACCATCTTTTAGGGAGGAATCGTAACAAAAAATAGAATCTCAAAGCTAAAGTTCAGAAAGAATTATTTTTATTAAGCATCAGATGCCAAAAACCTAGAAGCTGAATAGTTAGAAATAATATAAAAATTACTATATGAAGTGAAAAGAAGATACGGATATCCCTAAAGAGAAATCCAAACAAAAAAAAACCCAAAGGAAATTGATTTGACTGAATAACTACCCAAAAACGTACCTTGTGATACCTTTGCGTTAATATTGTTCTAACACATCCTTAGTTTAGTGTGACTTCAAGAGTCAAAAGGATTAACCAGAAATGACTTTGGTTTATGAATTAGTGTATGCAGACTTTTAAGCTTAAGAAGTAAGTCTACAGAAGAATTCAGAAATCCTTAATCATTGATATCAACCTGTATGTTGTAACAGTATGCTGACAAATAAAACCTTCTTGTTCATGTTTCAGCATTTCAGGGAACACCTTGACAAACTTTTTGCAAAAGGAATTGGAATGCTGGATATTGCTTTAAATGAAGCTTTCAACATGCTCAATGAAGTAAGTTAATGCTTTTCAGATTTACGCTGCTGATTCCTTTCTTGCTATTTAGCAATTACTGTCAATTTTAAGATAATAAATTAGATCTCACTCAAAAACGTGATGATAGTAAAGTATCTATAGAACAAGAATTGTATATAATCAATAGGTAGGGAAAGATATAAACAAATTTACATTTTTATATGTATACATTTTATTTTGTGTCTATATACACCTACACATACATGTGTACATTAAGTAAGGTTTATTTCAGTAACTCTTCACAGTTTAGATTATTCTTTTTTTCTTTGGAAGGACTAACATTTTAGGAATGACAGAAATTTGTATATTCATAAACACACTGTTATTAGAGTCATGAAATGATTGTTCATTTGTTTGACTTCTGGCATGACAATTAATATCTCTTATAGCTTACATAAAAGAAGTTATTTGAACACTTTTGTACTTCTGTACTACTCTAAGAGGGAGAAATGTAAAGCTTTGTCTAACCAGTTCAGAGGTATTTTAACTATTTATCTGCCAAAAACATGAGGCCAACTTTCTGATTACATTCCTGTGAATAATGTCTATAAAGAGGAATGCAGTGTCTAGAAGATGAACACCGTGATCAGAGAGATAATCTAGTGCAGGTTATCTAGTTTCCCTCCCAAACTCCACATAAAATCAGCATAGCATTCTTAGTTGTCCAGGAAATTGTCCTTCAAAGGATATTTTAATTAAAATCAGACCCATTGTCTTTGCCTGAAATGCTTTTCCTCCAATGGTGCACATCAGTCTTAGTAGTTATCATGAAAAGATTTTATGTAGTGTATTTCAGAGATTTTTTGTCATTTCTGGCAAAGGTAAAATACACTGTCATGCTACATATTCCAGCAAAGAACAATTTTAGCAATACTTTGATTCAGCTGACTATATACTTTCTTGGGAATGTATTGGAAAAAGCAAGGAGAGAAAGGAGAAAAGTGAACAGTAGTATTAATGAACAAGAATTAGTACAAGGGAGCAAACCAATAAAAATAAAATGCAGCATCAAATATTTCTCATGATACTATGAAGGAAAACCCTTGGTAGTGTGGTAGGACTAAAGCCATTTCTTTACAACCTCTGTTAATATCAGTTCAGTTATAGGGTTTCTGTAAAGGAGAGAGTTCACTTTTTAATAACTAATTACAAGCAGATCTCTTCTCCAGGATCTCTAAACTAATGAGCACTTCTAAAATTGTAAACTGCTATATCAGAAAGCTACAGCGAAGTTCATTAAGCAAGATATATGTAGGAAAAGCCATTATGAAGGGCTAAAAAACTGAATATTTCAAAGGCCAGAGCAGATACTGAGGGGGAAAATGTGAGGTGTATCAGTTAGCCTCAAGACTGAGGAAAGCAGGAAACTGATTAAAAAACTACAAACACACATTTCCAAGTGCCAAGAGCCCCAAGATGAAATAGTAGCAATCAGTGATCAATGAGTCCTAAAGAAAACTTAAACTCTTATCCCAGAACATTCCCATTCTAAGGCCTGGAATATTAGCTGTAAAGTTATTTCAAAATGATGCTGCAGGTAATCCCCACCTAGCATTTTCTAAGGCAACAAAACGAAAATTTCTATTTCTATGGATTCTTTCAGAATGCTCCAACTTGCTCAAAGTTCACTTTTTTTTTAATAGGAGGCCAAACCCTTGTTCTTTGCATCATGTTGGTAACCTTTGAACTGTTAGTGAGTTAGCAAAAGTGAATAAACGCCTTCCAACAGGAGCAATTGCTGCTAAGTGGTTGGATGTTACAAGTAAGCATCGTCAGCCTATTAAAACATTCCCTATAGCTTTCTTCTGAAGTTAATATTAGCAGCTTAAGATATGACTGAAAATACTTTGGTGTTTCCAGAAAAGCTTTCTCTTTATTAAAAAAAAAGAGAAGAAAATGTTTAAAGATTGTGCATGCATTCTTTTTAATAATCTAAATCAGTTAAGAGGTGAGTTGATCCTGATTTAGAACCTCTATGTGTAGAGGAAGATTTTATTTTTTTTTTAGTGAAGAGGGCAGTATCATCTAGAAAGGTAGAGCAACATCAAATTCCTGGCAGGTGAATTAAAATTATGTGGACTTTTAATCATTAAGTAACCTTTAAAAAAACTCAGATCTGGAACTAGCTAGCTATATCATTCTGGGTTCAAACAATGCCTTGGAGTGTTGACTGGGATACATTCATTAGAAATCAATTCACCCTCCCTCTCTAGCCAAAGTATGGCTCTGGAAAGAGGCACCATTTTAAAAACGACAGTGTCTCTCCTTTAAACCGAGATATATTTATTTCGTTGTAAAAGTTACAGGGACTTAATTCCTGTCTCACAAATTAAATTCAGTAAAACTCGCTATACTAGGACTAAGGTTAGTAAGGATTAGTAAAGAAAGCTGGAAAAACATTTTTATAGTACACTTCTAATAAAGATGCAATTTAGGCATATTCTGACTTGAGTTTTCTTGATGTCATGAAGATAGTTTAGTTTCTCTTTTTGTCTAATATTTCCCAGACCATCTGTTTTTCAGCTTATCTAGGTTTAATAGGTCCCATGTCTTAAAAATTAATATGCATCCTAACTAACCTCAATTGGATTTTTAAGAATACAGACAAACTAGTAACAACTTGTGAATTAACAGAAGATCGAATAAAGATTGAGCTATGCCAACTGATGTTTTTAGAAATTTTATTAATGTCACTCACATTTACCAGGGTTGTTTTGGAAAGAAATATTTCAGTCACAAATACAAGCATATTCCTTCCCCCGCCCCCCCCCTTTTTTTTTTCCTCTTGTCCCTTTCCTTTTCTGCCTCCTCTTTGTTCCCTTTTTTAAACTGAGCTTGTATTCGTGAAAATGTTTTAAAGCACTTCCTTAAGTATAGTCATTTCTTTTGGGGAAAAAAATTTGAAGTCTGTTAGTCTGCTGGAAAAAGAAAATCTCATCTAAAATAAGTAGCAAACAAACTGTCTTTTGATAGAAGGGTGTACCTTTCAAATGAGACCTCAAAACAAAATATTCTCCAAAGGGTTTGACTTGACAAGTGTACCTGTCTTTATACTGTAGGATCATAGGTTAACTAATGGTTCCATTTCCTTTGTATTCATCTTGAAGCACAATATTGGTCAGCTCTTTTCTGGGCATAAAATCTTAAAATGAGAAGATGAGGATCTTCCTCCACCCACTACCCATGTGTTCACCCAGACAGTGTGGAACTAATTCCTTCATGTGATACAAGCCAAAAATGACAATGGGAAAAGCTGCATGAAGTGAACAAAACTCTAGGTGTTTGTAAAGAGTTTATTAAGAATCCCATTATAGGCATTGAATATAGTCTTAGGAAATTGATAAACAACAGTAAATAGCAACCAGTCTCAAGACAAGAGATGTTGTATACTAGTCTTCCAAATCTATGTAAACTGGAAAAATAAACAACATTACAGACAGTGATCGAGAAGAACTGAGATGAGATTTTTTTTGTTTTGTGAGGCAACTGAAGTTATAATTATGAATGTGGTATAAAAATCTCATTAGATAAACCTATAGTTTTGAGAATAGAGGGAACCTATGATGAGTGAGAGTCTTGATCTGTAAGGTCATGATGGATCATGCTTACATGTATGTTCAGATCTGTTCAAGGGGCAGTAATGACTGTTTGTATTTATACTATAAAAGGGAGTATAATATCTTCAAGCATTTCTTGCATATGTAATTCCAGCAGTGACAGCATAAAAATCTTTTCCATTATATACAGGCATATCGGCAAAGTCTCTGGGAGCTTCTATTAAGCAGCCTAGGCCAGAGAAAAAGCTACTTAATCTCTCCTTAAAAGACTACAGCTAACCATTTTCCAGTTTGTCTACAGTATGCGACATTTGTGTGCCAGAAACCTGTTCTTGTGAATTATAGGTTAGGTAAGGATGTGTCGTCTACATTTAAAAAAAGGAAGGGGGGGGGAAGAGAGGGGGCA
>VFFE01007181.1:940102-1006006 GCA_008921705.1 Burhinus oedicnemus
ATCTGAATTATAAGTACTCGCATATTCAGTTACCTTATTCATTATTCTGCAGTCTTTTGCTTACTGGGCAAGTAACAGGGAATAAAACTTCATCTATCTGTCTCCTATTATTCTGAGGGCTCTGGGGAGAGTTCATTTTGTATGGGAGAGAAATATTTTCTTTCTGCTTATGAACCATACAACAAGGCAGAGATTTAAGATGTTTTCTGTCAGTGCTAAGGCTTCAAGTAGGGTGAGTATAAAGAATAACTGCAATAACATCTTTATTCCTACTGCTAAATGATTATGATGCAGAAAGACCAAACAGCTAATGCAGCCTATGTCTGAACAGAACTGTTGAAATTACAAGATAAACAGTTCCATGACTTTTAAGTGTTTATACCTGCTTTTGCGTCTGCTTTGTATGAAAAATTTCACAGTCTGGAAGGTCTCTGGGTCTACATGCAGTACTTAAAATTATAATTGAATCCAGAGATTAGCACCTCCAAATTTGCTGGATTTAGATTTGATTTCATAATAATTTCCTATATTTGCAGATAATACTAATCAGTTTATTACTCCTTAGCTATGTGGGACTTCAATGCATGCTTTTACAGGATCAATATTTATAATACATTTAGTAATATACAGCATTATGCTTTCTTAAATATTTAAGAAAATACTTGGTCATTACTGGTCACTACTCATCACTTGGTCACCAAAGATCTTTATTTTGATCCACTTATTTATATTAGAGATCATTGAAATAAATATTTAACTTCAATAATTCTGCATTTTATTTTTTTTATTTAAAAAAAAAAAAATCTATTTAATGAGTTTAAAGATGACCAACAATCTATTGGCTTCAACTGCTGTATATGAAATGAAAGTCTGAACTTTGGGTATATGTAAAATTCCCCAACCATTTAGATTCTGCCATGGGACAGGAAAGAATGCTTTACTTACTCTCCTTTAATAAAGGAAGATGAGAACGTGAAATGTTTTTGTTTCCTTCATCTGAAAGCTATCCTAAAGACAAACGTGAAATCAAGTGGATGCTGTGAAAATAGGCTACAAGAAAATGGGTAGCTGCATTGTGGCATTGCATTGGTGACGAATCATCTTTTTCTTCATGTCTGCTATCCACAAGGTTACAAACCAATCTGCAGATTTTTAACCAAGTCTCTGTAGCTTAGGAACCTGGTGATGTTGGCAACATGGAACATTAGTACAACAAATTGAATGTCTCATGTGCAATGCTGTCTGGATGTTATGATATTATTTTTTTTTTCTAAAAAGACTTTAAAGACGGATGCTATTACTGCTACACAAACTATTTGCTTTTGTTACTGGTTATCTCAAGAACAAAAGAAGATCCAGACACATTGTAGGCCTTTCAAGCTATGACATAACTTACGTTAATTAGCTATCTTTTTAGGCACCCTAGCAGTGTGATGAAAGATGGGGTATGAGATCAAACAGAAGCTCTTGATTTGGGGATAAAGAGAAGCAACTCCTCACAGAAATGCTGTAGTCCTAATTTCCTGCCTGATCTGCACTTCTTTTTTTTGGGAACAAAAAAGGTTAAAAAAATATTTTCTTCTGCATTATTCTCCCTTTGAAAGGGAAAGAGAGGCAGGTAGGTTTGTGTTTCAGTTAATGCTGGGTGGGTTTTTTTTTTTTTGTTTGTTTGTTTGTTTTTGGTTTTTTGTTTGTTTGTTTGTTTGGTTTGGTTTTTTTGTCAGAACTGCCAGAATGTTGTCTATGAATTGGTCACTAATATTTCTATCTGTATTCTTTAATATGACACTCAAAGTAGCTAAGAATTCTTTTCTAGGCCACTGTCAATTCAGTTTGCCATGAAGAAACTTTTTCTGCAGTGCTTAAAACCAAGAAGTGGGGAGATGGTTTTTGTGAAGATAAGGGTAATTGAATCTTTTCCTCAGGGTATATGTGGATTGCCAGAGGAAGGATTACTGCCTTTCATATACAGAGTTATATTGGCTAATGCTTTCTGAATGTTTTAAGAATTTTAGTTGGGATGATCATTTATACACAATGTAAATGTATATCCAAAGTGCCGTTACCCTGTTAATGTTTGTCATGTAACCAGAAATAGGTACAAAAGTAAATTAACTATGAGCCATACTGAGTACCTTATAAACAATGGGCAGTCAAAATGGACAATAATCCACAATCTGAAATAGATTGCCCAAAGCATTTTTCTGGGACTCATGAGTATCAATAACACAAAAATCATTACTTTTGCTTGTAAAAAAGAAGTTAATTTTTTTGTAGTGCATGTAGACGTAAGGAGTTCCAAAATTTAAGATAAAATATGTGTACATAAAACGTGCCTAGATGACTACAAGTAATCGCTATTTGCATCTGGCATAAACTCCATATCACTGAAATATGTGGCTGAAAGCCATTATTAACAAGAGAGACCAAAGTATTTTAAGTAAATAGCATAATAAGAACCTGATATCTTACAGAT
Organism: Burhinus oedicnemus; assembly: GCA_008921705.1. Taxonomy (NCBI): domain Eukaryota; kingdom Metazoa; phylum Chordata; class Aves; order Charadriiformes; family Burhinidae; genus Burhinus; species Burhinus oedicnemus. The sequence continues at coordinate 942,579 of VFFE01007181.1, forward strand.
TCTCTTTACTAATCCACAAAATGAACATAATGAAACCTGACCTGATATTTGAAGTGCTGTAAGGTCTTAATTTTTTAAAAATTTATTTTTGTGGTGTTATTATGCCAGAAGCAAGACAGTTAAAGTCGGCATAGTAATTGCACAAATATGCCCATTTCATTCTGTGGACTACGTCTATTCTTGAGGTAGTGTTTTTGTGTGAAGAATTATGTCATCCACTGAAGGAAATAGTGAGATCATTTATTTCTTGAAGTTCTTCAACAGCATGATAAAAAACTGTGCTTTAGTTTCTGTGGTTTAAACTGAACAATACTGCAATTATACTGAAAGCCAGGATACAGTTCATAGTCTGCTTGTTTTTAATTATTTCTCTTTATAATGTATGCATCTTCTTACTTAAAGATGACAGGCAGAAAAGAGATGTTGAAGGCTGTCAGAGCTGTTCTATTTTAGATGAGTATCTACAGTATCTGTAAAATGTCAAGAATGTATATTGTTAATTGTGAGTAATCTATCCATAAAAAGGTGACCATAGCTGCATATATGAAACCCATTTGGTTGCATTTGACAATAGATAACACAGTATTCCAATCAATTTTTTTGGATTAATAATAATAAAAAAAAGTACAGATGGTAAAAAATCAGAAGATTATGTTGAGCTGAATGTCTTCCTAAATTACCTCTTTGAAGTTTGGCTTTTGGAAGCAATTGAAATTATCTGAATGTATATTAAAGGTTACATTACAGAGGAGAGCCTTGGTGAAAAATAAGTTGGTGAAAGAAACAAAACTAGGATTATGCTCAGTCATCTCTGCTTCCTTCACCTATAGCCTGAAATAAGAAGAATATAACAGATCTACAAGCCTGCTTGCATTATAGGTACTTTCTGTTCTGTAGAGCACAAGACACTAAGTGAAAACGTTTCACTGATTCTACAGACAGGAAAGAGTGAAAACATCATATGTATTTTGGAGTAAGTTTTAAAAAGCTGTCCTTATGATGTTTTAGGCCTCTGTTACAGCTTTAGAATATACTGCAATAAAATTTCAATTTTTTAGTTTTATTTTTTTTTAAATCCAAGGTTAAGCTTGAATAAAACACAATATTATGTAGTGGACAAGCATTAATAGGATTCAGGATATTTTTATGGCTAACAAGAATGTTCACAGTTACATGCAGTAATACAAGTAGAGGAGACAGTGCAATGGTGAAGCTTAAATAGGAAAATCGGTTATTGCGTCTTTTCTTAAGCAATTGGTCAGAGTCATTGTGAGTCCAATGAGGTATGGCAATTCCAGTAGCCTGTAAGTAATTGGTAAGTACCCTGGAAAACTATAGACCAGCACAAAGAAATAACTCTTTTCAGACATTTTCATCTGAGTACTGAACTGTATTTCTACTGAGTTTGTATGATCCATTCTTAGTTCGTTCCTGTATCGCTTTTCCTTTAATGACATCTTCATATACTTCTATTTTATATAACTCAGTGAATTAAAATAAGCCATAGTGTGTTGTTTCATTGCATACTGAGACTTTAAGTTAACTTCTGTTGGATATTTACATTAAGTTGAGAAGGTTGGTAAATTGCATGTTTAAATATCAAATCTCAAGAGATGTTTGGAAAGGGAATGTTACAAAGGGAGGAAGTTAAAAGTTCGGTATAGTATTCTCTTGCTGGCATCCCATTACATATAGTAAATGGTATTTCTTGCTCATTTTGCTCTGAGAGGCCAAATTCTGCTGGTTTGGAAGTATAACAGACATTGTTTATATATGAAATTATTATTCATATATACCGTTTTCCCAGAGTACCTCTGTTATCCTTCGTGGTGTCTGGCTATAGAACAATCCCGCAATACATGCACATATATCAAGACAGCACGGAAGATTCATTACATGCAGAGGATCATATATGTGTAGTTTAGTATTCATTTCAGGAAAGCACTTACATATGTGAATTATTACATCTCTGCTAACCAAAGCAATGGATTCAGGCATACATTAAAATGCTTTACTGAATTAAGAACTAAACAAGTTATCCAAACAATTCCATCTTTAGAACTCTGTTGTGGGTCTGCTGATTCTTTATTAGTGGTTGAATCTTTAACTGTGTTGTTCTGCATTTTATAGAATACCCATTTAGAGCACACTGTTTGTTTATCTCTCTATATTTATGCCTACTTTTTCTAAACTGGCGTAACGGCATTAACTATATTCTGAGACTTCTGAAAAACATGGCAGACTCTGTAGACTTAACTTTTGTGTTCTGTTCCCATATGCAGACATCTGCTGCAAACCTGATAAAAACCTGTTCTTCTCTATGAGAGTCTACATGCCATCATCTCGTAATCCTCTCTACTACCCTTACTGTAATTGTCTCAGTGCAAAACTGACAGAATGAGATTTGCACATCTGAATAAATATGTTCTGTTTCTGTGGGATAACACTTGCACACTGACTTCTGTTAAGATTTAAGCTCAGTCATAGAGGTTTCCCCTTACAAGTTGCTGAAACCCTTTTGCTGGATTTTAACATTGAAGCCGAGTTTGGTGCATTGTTAGATGCTCTAGAAAACAGAAGCTTTTCTTCTGCCATCTTATATCATTAGACATTCATATCTTGAAAAAACACGTAGGATTTTGAATCATCTGGGACTTGTTATTGAAGAAGGCTTTAAAATCCATTGTAGTAGTAAAGTGTATATCCCAATGGCTGCTATTCAGCATGTCATGAAAACAGAAGCAGCTATAAATACTTACTTATAATACAAATTTCAAAATGTAATATAGTGAGGTTCATAAAATAGAACACCTACAAGGCCTATGACACTTGGAACAGGCCTTTTTTTGAGGAAGAGCTATCATAAGCATAACTTTGTTTAATCCAATAATATTGTATATTTTTGTGTATGAATAGAGAGAGATAATGACAGAGAGAGAGGTCTACTGGATAAAAAATAGGATTTTGGTTTTTAATTCTGGCCTTTCTGGATAGTTCAAGACAGAAGCCACTTCGGGTTTGTTTTTGTGGAGAATTGTGTCTCTTGCAAATTGTACAGTCAACTTCCATACCTCTTATGCTTTAATAGGATCTGGAAATATTCAGCAACTTATGGTAACATTTTTATGTTCACTTCACCTATTTTAAAAATAAATAGAAACAGGTTGTCCTTGTTTGAGGAAAAACATTGCCACAAGCACCTTCAGAAACATGACTGCACTCCGTTGTCAAGAAACCTAAAGGAAAATTTGGAAGTGTGCATGAATGGAGACAACAGACGTACCTGCACAAAATAGATGGAATTGTGAAATACAGTAGTTACTCCAAGAAATTTCTATCACATGGTTCTGTTTTTCAGCCTCTGATAAAGGAGGATGTTTCATTTTTTAATAATGTCCAAGGTAGCATCAGTTATGGTCTCTCTGTGTGGTTTTTAGTTGATTTAATAATATAATATATTAGTAAAACAATGAAGAATGTTTCCTAAGTATGGAGTATAAAGACAAAAGATAGAATAATAGGAGTCTTTCAAGTAATCATTTATATTTCGGTCACTTTGGATCAGTCTAAATCTTTAACTCTTACTAAACAAATATGCATTTTCAATAAATAAACTGAAATATATATTCAATATGTCAGGTAGAAAGCTGTGAACAGGTTTTCAGCTCAAGAACGCCTGCTTCTGTTCTCATAGACTTTTTCTTCCCCAAATAACGAAAATACTCGTGCAAAAAAGGAAGAGGTGCAACATACTGTAAGTTCTGGAAGACTATCTGGAAGTTAACTTGTGTTATTTTCTAGATCCGTCTGCTTAATAGACTTTCCAAGAGTAAAAAATCATGCCCAAAATTCAAGGAAACGAGATAACGGAAGGAATAGGAGAAGGAAGGAAGGAAGATGAAGTAAATGAAATGCAGATTAAAAGGGGATTTCTCAGACTGTCTTACACAGATTTCTTTCCTTATGGGAAAAAGTTTTTTGTGGCATTGCATGGATGGCTGGCTACAGAGAGCAGTGAATTACTAATACGCACGAGCCTGGAAGAAGAGTATTGCCAAGCTGTGGGCTGGTGTTGCCACTGAAGATGATTTCCAACAAACTGATTATAAAATTTGGGGCTGCAGCTGACCTCCCCTTCCAAGGTGCCTTATGCTCCCAGATACATGAAGTACTCATTGTATAATGCTGGGTTATGGGCTAGTTGCAGCATGTCACTTAAGATTCCAGTCTGCCTGTTTTGAGATACCTACTTCTGCCAGATTTTGCATTATCTACAAACATCTACCAGCCTGAAAATTACTGTTGCCATTGCCCTGCAGTAGGTATGCAGTTGTTTTCAATTCTCTTTACAAATGAAGGGAAAAATCCCTAGGCAGTACATCTACTCTATTAACTTAGTCTCCAAGAATGAAATTAACTGAGTATACGTTTGTTAGTTTTGCTCTCACTGTAAAAACGAAATGGCTGAATTTTCCATAAAATGAGAGTTTTGTCTAAATACTGAAACATCTGTGATAGAGATGGGTGAAAACTGTAAACATTTGCTTTGGCTAAGTTTACATCACATTTAAGGGGTGAGTTTTCATCAAATATTCAGGCTATCAAGTTTTATAGGCACAAAAATTCATGGAAGATGAATTTCATCCTGCGTGCAGAAGTGGCTATGGTTAGATTATCTTTCTGTCCTCCCGTTTCTTGTCACTTGCAATTGAAAGAGAGTCCCTCATCAGTCACCAGTTTGTGGGAGCACCATCAGTGTAGCATTTTTGCAGTTGTACTGCTGGCAATTTTGAGTGGGGACCACAGAATGTGGCTAGGGAGTATGGATAGTTTGAGATTCCCATTTTTTACTTGTGTAGAATTTGAGTCTGATCCTATGGTTTATATTGTATTGAAAAAGCATAATCAGCCCACCATTCAGAAATGAATGCAACTGCAGATTGATCAGCAACCTGATCTAGTTAAAGATGTCCCTGCTTCCTGCAGGGGGGTTGGACTAGATGACCTTTAAAGGTCCCTTCCAACCCAACACATTCTATGATTCTATGAATATGGATTTTTACTGAGACCAAATTATTTTCCCCTCATTCTCCCACTTCCCCTATTCCTATGCTATAGTGTTAGTACTACGTGCATTTGTTCTTTGCAGTGTTGGGAACATAGCCAGTGGCAGCGTCATGCTATTGTGTGGCAGGTAGGGATTAATGAGGATCTAAAAATCCTCTCTTCTTAGCTTTGGGGACTACTCATCAGAGGAGTTCAGACTTTTTTAGTACAGTGTTTCTGCTGGGTCTATATTTGAGACATCCAGTATCCTAGCTGGGTTTACCTTGATTTACCAGAAAATCTGTGCTCTCAGCCATGCTGTCCCTGGAAGTCTGGCACATGGGTAGCACACACTGCTTGAGATTTGATTAGTGGAACAATACTGTCGTGTTCCGCTCTGATAGAATACTTTCTTTAGAAAATAGCTCTACTTAAGTGACCAATAGGAGTTTCCCTCTCTCTTTGTCTCCTACACAGGGAGGAATATTTGCCAAGACCTGTTAGCTGCCTTGTGAAATAAATTTTCATTTTCTTAGCTAGAGGTAGTTTATGGCACCTTCTTGTATGTCATTCAGTACAATCCTGTCAAAATGGGAGTTATCTCCTATTCTGGGACTATCTCCCCGACCTGTCATGGATTTCATGATGACTAGTACTCACAATATCTATACAGCAAATGGAACTGTTTAGAATTTAAAAAAAAAGCATGACAAAACTTAGTCCATAAAAAGCATAATGGAAACTTAGCAGTATTACTTACTAATGATTTTAACAAACAATGATATCAGTATGATTCTAATAACTATGATAGTATTTTTTTAATATATTGATTCATTTAAGCAACCAAAACCAAATTTGTGCAAAATATTCAAATGTGTACACAAATAGCATGAGAAAATAGTGAGTACAGAGATTTTAGCACCATATCTGATAATACTGAATTTTTGGCTAAAAATTATACTGGCTGACTAAGTACGTTTTGACATATGGCACCCCATTTTGAAACAAACTGTTTTATTTAGGCTGACCTAAATTCTCCTTAAAAGGTCATGTATGGAAACTAGCGATGAGCCAGACATCTGAGGATGCCTTTGTGGTACATCATGTTTGTGGAATTTCAGCCAGAAAAATACACTTGGCTCTACATTTGTGTGCAGCAAGAGTGACATCTAATAAGCCATTAGATCAATGTAATTGGTGTTTTTTTCCCTATGTTTATAATGGTGTTATATACAATACTCAGTTGTATTCAAAGGTGAAAAAACGAAGTATTTGACTGTGCTCTACTTGCATTAGCAATAGGAAATAACAAACGTAATTTTCAAAATCTTAGTTTGGTTCATAATAAAATCCTCACATACTTTCCCCATGTTGGTAGACACGACTAGACTGAGGTCAGTCCATTTTTGGTCACATAGCAGCAAGGATGTAGGGAATGTCTCTCCCCACAGCCCCCTTCACAAAGGTTGTTCAGAATGGTGTCTCTTCTCCCAGGCAAGGAGACGACAGTCATTAATCATTGCCAGCCAGCCAGAACAAACTTCTCAGTTGACAAATACTGAACCTTTAAGGGAATTAGCAAATTCCTTTCTTAAAAATGTGAATCCCTCCATCAGTCTCCTCAATCCATCTAGGGAACTCTGGTAAGTATTGTACCACTCTACACTGGAGCAACTTACTGATATGCTCTTCTGTGCCAGATGCTCACTTCCGTAACTACAAAGTATTACTTTTAAGACTAACTGCTTAACGGGGGTGGACAGCATCTCTACATGATGTAAACCACCAGGGACTCTCAAGAAAAGGAGAGGAATACAGCAGGCAAGTGCTTATATTGTGTAAACAACTGCAGCTGGTTTTGCTGAAGGGGGGGGAGGGAGGGGAAGTAGAACTTGACCTCAGCCTCTAAGGGATGGTAATGTTGCCATCATTCATGCATTTTTAAAGTTTCATTTTGTTGTTGTTTAATTTCTGAGAGGGTTTTCCTGGTAGATGTTAATGGTGGAAGGTGGCAATATGGTCTTGCTTGAACTTTATTTGTGTGGAGAGAAGGGAAATGGCAGATGGGCTTCACATCCTGGTGAGGTTAAGATCTTCTATTGCGCTCATACGAGCCTAATATTATTGGCCCTTTTTTGTATAAATTCTGCACAAGATTGATACAGCAACTGCTCCATCTCTAATTATATGGGTGCACAGTACTTCAGAATTTCCTGGGAAGGAGAGTAGTTGACTATAAATTTTGGAGGAGTTTCATGGCAATTGTTCCTTCTCTGCTGCAAGGGGCACTGGAAAGCTTTGGTATCACTGAAGCTAAATGCTCACTAGTATTCCCTCTGGAAAGCCATGACCCTAAAATAGGGCTGAACTTCAGTGTAAAACTGAGTTGAAAACTAAAAGGATGATTCTTAAATTTTCATCTCACCTGGTGGAGAAGAGACATCATTAAGGTTATTTTGAACTTCTAAACCCAAATAATTTCTTTTAACTTATAAGGCAAATTGGTAATTTTCTCACATTTGCACTGAACTGTTGATGCCATATTATCTGTCCAAGAAATGTGTATGATGTAGTGTATCAGTGAAAAAGCATTTTGAAAAGGCATATTCTGTATTAAATCACTAGAAAGGAACAGAAAGTTGAGTCAGAAGGAAATGTAATAACTGTTTCAGGATTCAATGTTACTATGTTCTATATTTTTTATATTAAGATCACTTTTTATAGGATGCATCTTTAAACAGATAGTAAACTGTGAAATAACATACAGATTTGCAGAAAACAATCTAGTTAATTTGCCATCATTTAGTGAGAAATAGGTGAGTAAAGGCCTGGTTTAGTTATGGTTTAGTTGCTTTTTGAATGTCAGAACTTTTAATAGCCATAAGGGAATAGTACTGTAAAGCAAGCTGTATAGGTATGTTAAAAAACACTACTAATGAACTATTTTTTTTTTTTAATGTGTGGATTTAGCCTTCCCAAATGAAAGTGGCTCAACAAAACATGTGTCTTTTCCTCCTTTCTCCAGAGTGACTTATTAATGGGTTGTTGAGTGGCAAAAGAACCTGGTGTTCATTCCCACATCAATATTTAATCAAGTGCTAACAGCAGTACAGTATCTACAAGACTCAGAACTACTCACAGGAGGTGTTTCAGTACAAAGTGTTCTTGCCCTCTGAGTGAGACTGGATTATTAAATTAGAAGCATAGGGAAGATTACCATGCCATCATAAGCAGATATCTTTGCACTTTTAATTTGCTTAATTAATTTAGCTGATTTTAAGAGTAAAAAGTGCTATGCAGGTTTAATTGTCTGTGTATGACTGCTCAGACTGTGATATATTTCCCACTAGGGAAGTTTCTTTCAAGGCGTTACTTCTTGTAAGAAGTTCTCTGAAACAACATTTTGAAATGAAATTTTTAAAAAATTGACCTATACTGTGGGTGTATATTTTGGAAGAGGTACATGAAAATTTAATGAGATTTCAGTAAGGAACTTTTGTACAATTCTTTCTGTTAACTGTGTAAATTTATAGTTTGATGTTTACATTTATCCTATAATGTGTTAACTGAATGTAAACATAATTTGTTACATCCTTTCTGAAAGCGCAGTAGAGACTTGACTGTGGTTGCAGATTTGGACTCAGTTTTAAATTGTGCTGTGCAAACTTTGAGTGGTGGGGGTTTTTTTGGTTTCTGTTTTGAGGATTTTTGTTTGGGGTTTTTGTTTTTGTTTGGTTGGTTTTTTAACTACTGGAGGAACCAGTGACTGATAGTAACATAGAATCCTAAGGGCTGGGCTGGGCTGGGCTGGGCTGTAAAGGATAGTTGCAGTCACGGTTGGGATTGGAATGGTCTGAGTGGTCTTGTAGCTAATATTTTAATGTATTTAGCGATTCCATTGCATTTCACCTGTCTGCACTGTACAAATTTCAGAAAAATGAAAGTATTTTATGTAAACACGTCATTGTCTAATCTGTTACATTTTTTCCTACGACTGCTGCAGTCTGCTTGTATGATTTTCTGTGACGGTACTGGCACAAGCTGTTAATAAATTAGGCCCATAGCCTCTTGATGGCAGTGTGTATTTCCTTCTTGAGTTCATAGGCCTTACAGAACATTTATGTCTCATTACAGCCAGTACAGCAGTTTATGCCCTAATAAATCAGAGGAGCTTTGCAGAGATGATCTTGACAGTAATGAATCTTTCTGTTGGCATTTCCACTTCACAGACACAAATAATGAAGCAAAACTGCCCCATCTGGCCACTCAGTTAAGAGTCAAATCACAGTGGGAAGCTGTTTTCTCAAGCATGACAAAGGTCATTGTGTGCAGCAGGAGTGAACGATAGCAGGTTGTGCTGTGAGTGACAGTGTAGAATGAAGCCATTTGTCAGCTTTTATCATTATAATTACATTTATTAGCTGTGCTGCCAAGTTTCTCCCCGCCCTTCTACCAAGTCTGTGTGCTCTTGCATCAAAAGCTACCTTAACTGATTTCTGCAGATTATTTGGAGAGCTGTTCGTTAGTTATTGCGCAGAAATTGATTCAGTCAGCTCAATCAGCAGTTGAACTGGTATTATTAAGGTCACTCACAGTAACTTTTTAAAAAATAATTTCTGGAAATTTACTGCCTTGAAAGAGCAAAAACTGGCAAAAAATGTTGTATACTAGTTACAAGCAAACAGATAAACCAGGTTCACTCTGCTTTAGGAACATGCGCCAGAAATACAGGATATGTCATCTCAGATTGGCCAGTGGGTCTGCTGAGCCTGCTGTCTAGTCTTTGGCAGTATGTGAGCAGGTAATCTTGCCACCTGTTCTAAGATCATCAGTTCTTAGGTCTGACTTTGTTGTTACGCTATTCACTTGTTAATGAAGTCCTTGCAGCAGAACTTGGATACACACCAAGTATCCTTGAAGATTTTTCCAGGGCCCTTCACAGAGCACCTTCCACATTCTGGACTTCCTCAGCTCTACATTCATCTCTATTTTAAAGCATATTTCTTCCGTTCTGATTTTTTTCCTGCTTGATATCGCTGTTGTGTCTGATTTCTTCCTTTTGTAAGGTAAAGTACTTTCTCCTGGCTTAGTTTGTGGTTTCTACACTGCATCAAACAATAGAATTGAAAAGAGGTTTTCTTCGGTTGGGGAGGAGTTCAGGGCTGCCCTTTCCTTCTTTTTCAGTAGTATGCTAGTCCTGCAAACATGATACGGAAAGAGGAGGTTGTTACAGCATAGAAGACCTGGCTAGCTAACGTTCCTAACAGCGCCACCAAGTGACGTCAAGTAGATGTCACCCAAATCTCCTAAGGGATCATTGCTCCTCACGTTTTGTTTTTGCACACAATATATTTTAAATGTCTGTAGGTGCATACCTTCACTACTCTGCCTTGACTATTTTTTCTAATTCTGAAATGCGATCGTTTCTGTAGGCATAACTCAGAAGGAAATTAAAAAGCTGTCAGAGGAGAAAGCAAGTAAGTTAATCTTAATTTAAATGTGACGAGCTTTGTACTGCTTCTCCCTTCACCTACAGTACAAGTTTGTATTGTAAAGTACTTTACAGGCTGTATATTTAGGGATCACTTCTCCATCTCAGGAATGCAGGTATTCATTCTGTGTCAACAACATGACACAACAGGGTTTTTTTAGGGGGAAAGTCTAAAACCTATTTTTTTCCAGCTGAAATTTACAAGGGTTATGTCGCACAGTGAGAATGCAATTGCCTGAGTACAAATCTGTCCAGAATATGGACACAGTAACATGCTTGTGCGAAGTACTGAGTGTTCTGTAATAACCACAGGTAAGTAGGGACTCGGTTTTATTTTTCTAACCTTTGTAATTTTACATAATTGTATTATTATTAAAAACTGTAAAGTTCTATGCTAATGCTATCAAATTTTTACTCATAAATTGTTTTTTTTGCCATTACAAAAGTTATTGATATCTCTTATTATCTGTGGTATTCCCTTTTTTTTTTTTTCCAAATTGCAAGCATGGAAAAGTACATAATGCAAACTACATTTGATCCTAAAATAGGAATGTAGGTCTAGAAGAAACAGCTGCTCAAATTAAAGAAGTCTTCTGGACTTACTGGACTGAGTTCCCTGCTGGAGCCACTGAAGGAAGGGAAAGGGGCAAAGAGTAAGTTGGTCACTAAAGGCAAGGATAGCTATAGGGAAGGGAAAGGAGCCAGAAGGAGGGTTTTGAGTAAGACAAAGTGTGGGAATGGTGAGAAGGAGCAGTCAGTGGCTGCAAAAAGAAGAATTGACAATAACATGTACTTTGATGCTCCCTCCACACACATTTGCAGTCTGTGTAATCCTGTGACAAATGCAGAATTTTGCTATGAAATACCAGAATGCTTTGAAATGCTTGTGTGTTGCAGGAAGAGGGCAAGAGAGAGGAGACAGCTTTACTCTAGGTCTTAGCTGTAGCACAGAACTGTTAGCCTCTTGCTGATTGCTCTTTTTGAACAAATGCTATTCCAGTGGGCTGTTTTGATGAAGAAAAGAAAAAAAAAAACCAACCCAAACTATTGAACTGAAAATGTAACCCAGGAAATGTTAATGCTGAAGAATATTAATAATTAAAGTTGAAGGAAGAAGTATGTTGCAATGAGATTGAGATGCAGGTGGATGACATCTATAAAAAGTAACATCTGAGAATGAGGAGGTTAGGTGTATATTTACAGTTCAGAGAGGAAATGATAAATTTCATTACAGAAGAAAATTAAACTTTAAAAGAAAAAATACTATTATTCAATTGACAGTAAAGATAGATATGAATGAACCTGATGAATGAAAGTGTTATGTAGAGCAAATGCTGTACTTCTGTTACATGTGGTAAAACTCATGATCTAGATGGTGGAATAAGTAATCTCTTTTGTAAAAGATGACCTGGTGTTCCAAGAAAATTACAGAGGTGGCATAGTTAGTGTTATCGACTGAATAAGGTGCTGCACTAGTAATAGCATTAGAAACCTTGCTCCTTTCCACTTTTGGTTGCAAACTTTTCTTTGCCTTCATCATCTTTGTCCTGCACTCAGTTCACTGATTGCCCTCTCATCCTAACCTGCTCCTGCATTGAACTCCCAAATGCTTAAAATTCTTCTCGCTGCTTTTTGTTGGAATCTTGTTTCTACCTAGCACAACTGCACATTGATTCCTAATCTTAGACCTTTTTTTCCTGCCTCCCTTCCTACTGTCTGTATTTAGGAAGTCTTTTCTGAGTCAGTTCATCACCAAAATTCCCTCGTCTTTCTGTTTTGCTGAGGAAAAAAAACAAAAACAAAAACAAAAAAAAACCCCAACAAAAACCCAACTTGCTTTTCCGAAGACCTCTAACAATCATATTTGTATTCAAATTTATTCAAATCTATTCCAAAGCAAAGTAATTTTTTTGCAGGACAGAAGGAAAAGTAAGTTCTGAAGTTCTCCTTTAGTAGCAGCATACAAATTTTCCCAATTTATACAAGCAGTGAAAAGCTTCAGGCAACCTTCTTGCTCTTTAAGAACAAGAATCAAATGTACAAATCCTAGGCTATTTGTATGCTTTTTGTGTTTTATCCTTTTTTTTTTCCTTCCCATACATGAATGCTGACAAGTTGAAAGATTATACTTTTAAACTGCTGTCTTGACAGATATTTATCTGGGGGTTTTATTTTGTCTGTCTTGTGATGGAAGTCACTACAAACTTTCACTAGCTTGATGCCAGCATCTGTGAAATGCAGGGAAGGAAAAATACTTCCAGGGTTTTTGTGTCATGGCAACAACTTTGATTGCTGATATACAAGCTACCTTTCATAGTGCAGTATCAGTTGATGAATCTGCTTTTTCTTACACTCATGTGTTTTTATGAGTTGAGTGATAACGTGCTGGTCTTTGTGAAATGTATAGAATTGGTGGTGCTTATTTCATCAGCTGTGAAATAAGCTGGTTATGAAGTTTCTATGTAAATTCAGTTATTCTTTTCATAGTTCTTTCAGTTACAAAGTTGAAAGGAAGGATCAAAGAAAGTAAGTAAAATTAGTATTGTGTCAATTCCTTTGGCTTATATCTTTTCTGGCTTTCACCAAAGTATTACCATTTGTTGACTCCCATTCTGAATGAGAAATGCAATTCTTTTATTTTGAAAAATTATGCACTGGTGCCTTAGTGAAAGAGCATATTGTTAATTATAGCTCTTAAACCTTAGTGTCACAAAAAGTATTTTAAATCAGAACATTCTCCTTTTTATCCTTTTCCTTATCACATATTGTATCTTATAGTCAGCATAGTTTAACTCAGCTCTCTTTCTCCGAGAAGTCACTGCTCTTGGATCAGAGGTGAACATATTTTGCTTTCTCTGGTGTGATGTAGCAAGAATAAATTTGAGCTCTGCAGATTTTGCAGTTTTAAGTCTGCACTTTCTATGCCTAAAAGTTTTGCCAACATGCCTATGTATCTTTCAGATGTAATAAAGAAAGATCTCTTTAACTACCATTTCATTAGCAGCTTAAACCAATCTAAGACCATGGTGCCACTATAATATGTGGTACCACCTGCAGTCACATTCACTGTAATGTGGTCAGTACCATTGTATGATTGTATCATCTCCATTGTACTGTCATTAGTGTTTTGTGTGCCTACTACAGTAAAAAAACCTACCTAAAAAAAATCTGTACTCAGACCGATCAGATGGAATGGTCCCCCAGGGGTCAATACTCGGTCCAACCTTGTTCAATATATTCCTCAACAACCTGGATGAGGGGACAGAGTGTATCCTCAGCAAGTTCGCTGATGATGATACCAAACTGGGAGGAGTGGCTGACACTCCAGAAGGCCGCGCTGCCATCCAGCATGACCTGGACAGGCTGGAGTGCTGGGCAGAGAAGAACCTAATGAGGTTCAACAAGAGCACGTGTAGGGTCCTGCACCTGGGGAGGAAGAATGCTAGGCACCAATATAGGTTAGGGGTGGATCTGCTGGAAGGCAGTTCTGAGGAGAAGGATCTGGGGGTCCTGGTAGACAGTAAATTATCCATGAGCCAGCAATGTGCCCTTGTTGCCAGGAGGGCCAATGGAATCCTGGGCTGCATAGGGAAGAGTGTGGCCAGTAGGTCGAGGGAGGTCATTCTCCTCCTCTACTGGGCACTGGTGAGGCTACAACTGGACCAGTGTCCAGTTCTGGGCTCCGCAGCTCAAGCGGGACAGGGAACTTCTGGAGAGAGTCCAGCGTAGGGCAACAAAGATGACTGGGGGATTGGAGCACCTCCCTTATGAGGAAAGGCTGAGGGAGCTGGGACTCTTTAGCCTGGAGAAGAGAAGGCTGAGGGGAGACCTTATTCTTGCTTATAAGTATCTAAAGGGTGGGTTGAAGGAAGATGGAGCCAGACTCTTTTCAGTGGTTCCCAGTGACAGGACGAGGGGCAACGGGCACAAGTTGGAACATAGGAAGTTCCATTGAAATCTAAGAAAAAACTTCTTTATGGTGAGGGTGACAGAGCACTGGAAGAGGCTGCCCAGGGAGGTTGTGGAGTCCCCTTCTCTGGAGATTTTCAAGACCCACCTGGATGCAGTCCTGAGTAATGTGCTCTAGGCATTCCTGCGTCAGCAGGGGAGTTGGACTGGATGATCTCTAGAGGTCCCTTCCAACTCTGAAAATTCCGTGATTCCATGAAATGTGAAGCAAAAGAAGGTGGATGAAACCACATGGTTGATGGCAAGAGCACAAGAGCATAGCACCATGGTTTAAAGTTGTGTTAAGCTTATTGTGATATCCTTCTGGTTGAGATTTCATGAGACAACTGAGCCAATTCAAAATTGTCAATGATGTGTGGGTCTTGAGAGAGCAGGGAAGAAGCAAGGTGGTGCTGGGGAAGGAGAAAGCAGCCTGGGGACAAGTTGGGGGGAGCTGTGCCCTTAGAAGCTGCGTGCTAGCAGCCAGAGCAGATTGGTGCCACTGCAGCCATGTGGTCACCTGTTCAAGCCTCAGTCAGGAAGGAGCAGAGATGGCCAGGGCCAGTGGAGGGAAGTAGGCTCGATCCCCAGTCCCACCCCATCTTGTTTGTGCTAGCAGCACAGAGGAAGATGTGACCAGCCACAGGTGCTCCTGGACCGGATCAGGCAGTGACACCGCACCATCAGCAAGGAGTCATGATATAACAACCAGGAGGTGGCAGCTGCCTGTGCATCCTAATGCAGATATTTGTGCTGCTGGTGAAGGGACATCCCCTCCTTTCCCTTCCTTCCTCTCCCCTCTTCAAGTGCATGATCCTGAGCTGACTCTGGCAGCTCAGAGAGCAAGTTCAGATGAGTGTGCAGGCTGATAATTAACCCAGCAAAAAGAAGCGAGTGCTTTAGAGAGCTGAACTTGTCTCACTGAGGGGGTCAGAGGAGAGCCAGAGTCTGTGTAAGGTAGACAGAAGGTAGCAGCTAAGTGTCTGGTCTGAATTAGTCCTCTTTGAGAAACTAAACTGATCTAATGGATTCAAGTCAGCCAGATTTCTAGGGTACGTGCTACTGACATAGGCACAAAAAAGGTGGGGAGACCCCTAGTCATTGTAAAGCTTTTTTGTTCAGTAGCAAAAACTACCATACATTCTGCTGTATGTTCTACCAGTAACGGTAATATTCTTCCTGGTTAAAAGCTCTAGTGCTCATTGGAAATTTTTTGTTGATATATAGGCAAGCCTCTTTCTAATCCAGAGATAAATATATGTATTCCACTCAGTATTACAAAAAAATGTTTAGAGGTAAGTTTCTGAGAATTTTTGCTTTAAAATAATACTTAAAGGAGAAAGAATACTAATTTAGAAAAAGAATGGCAGCAAAAAAAATTAAGGAAACAGGGTGAGGCAGAATGTTCTAGGTTGTGTAATAATAAAACAAAATGCTTTCAGTATAAATAACTCGATTCATTACCACATAGTTTTCATGTTTGTTTCTTTCTATGTTGATTACTTATATTATTTTTAGTTTCTTGAATAAAGTACATGTGTGAGGAAATACTCAACTTGGCAACACTGAAACAAGCAAATTAAAGCCATGTCATTGTATAGTGATATTAGTTGGGTGAAGATTCTTCTAGTGGAAGTGATACTGATTCTCACTTGATTTTGCTGTCACTTGACACATTCCTTTGTGGTCACATTTGGGACTTAACATGTTTTGTGCTGTAATACCTGAAAGTAAAAATAGAATCCTGACATTTTTTTGATACTGAGAGATTTTCAGCTGCCTTAAAAGACCTGTTTGGGAATTGCCTAACGAAGTAATTAAGAAATGGTAAAGTTAAGTTAGTCAAAGCTGAAACCGTTTGCAGGAATATATGAAAGTGACATGTGAGAGAGAAACTCAGTTCATTTAGATTATTTACTATTATTGTGACTGTTTTTTTTATCGTGGGTGTTTTAAACTGAACGTCTCTGATTTAAACCAGCTATAGTACGGACTAGACACCACACACGTATAATGTTTGCTAAATCTTCCCTGCTAGAGCTGTTTTGTTTTTATACAAGTAATAATTCATTAGTTTACAGCAAGAGAAAAAGAAAGGGAACATGAGGAATTGTGTGTCTGGATATACTTTAATGACATGACGTGTGCCTAGAAACTGGGAGACCAAGATGTACGCTCTCCAGGAAATATTTTCATCATTTATAGAAAGTGAAGAAACAGTACTGACAGAAGCGATTAAGGCATCCTCCCCAGGTTGCAGTTGTCTATCAGTTAGTGCACTTTGCATGTGAATAGCTGCATTTCTCTGGTCTAAATCAAGTGGAGCAGAACTGTGAAACTATAGAATGCTATAGAGTATTAAAGCTTTATTTGTCTCCCATTTGTGCTCCATTCCTAACTGTTTTAATCACGGATTGTGCACTTGCACTTCATATATCTTGATTAACTCCTGTTTACCCATACCCTGCAAAAACTAATTTAATTTGGTAAGCTCCTTAAAAGTAGTACAGAGCTCGCAGAGTCATAAAAAATGTATTTTAAAAATTAAAATGAAAGCATGATCCTTTTATACTAACCCAGTAGAGTTCTGACTATTTCTACCCTCTGAGTGGCCTTTGTCTAAGGATAGTCTTCCAGGCGACTTCCTTACCTGCTTGTCTTTCCTGATTTCCCTCCTATTAACAGCACATATAATTGGTCATGACTTTAGCATATTTGGGTTCCAGGGCCCGTCCCCTCTTCCTAGACTGAGATGCAGAACTTTCTGGTTTAGGATGTGAATTCAGCCTGGGTTGAAGATAGCCAGCTTCTCAGGGAAGTTAGATACTAAATCATCCCCAAATACAGTGACTTTACAAAACTCTTTTGCACATCTGATTAGGAGTCAACTTTATTCCTTAGCAGAGATACATGAGGTATATCCCTAGGCCTACCCATGTAAGTTCAGAAACAACTGTCAGTGTGCAAGTATGATGCTCTCAGACATTAGGCTAATGAGGCACTCAAACCTGATTTTTCTGGGCTGTATCTATATGGTAATGTGCCTCAAAACATATGCTGAGCATTAGTAGTAAATGCTGGTTTCACAAGCCAAATTGTTTCTCAGTTCAAAGATAACATTTCCATTTAAATTAGTAGAATTTATATAATATGACCTTCTGAAAGAGGTTTATACCTTACTAATCTCTGTTATGAAATGTTAGTCCTAATATTTTAGTCGTTTCAAATATGCACTGGTTTAAGTGCGTCTTTATTAGAGATATTCCAAATTAGAAAGTGGATGTCTAACAAAACGCTCACTGTAAAAATGTTTGGAAATGTATACAAAGATTTTTGACAACAGCAGTGTATTTTTGTATACCCTATTTAAAGTGCCTGCTGGCATGAAAACTGTTCCACTCATCTTCAGGAGATCAAGATGTCAGTATTCACTTAGCCACAAATACCCTTTCAAAAAGTGCAATTAAAACATGCATCAGTATAACACAAGTTCTAAATGCAGTTTGAGGGCATTAGGTTAATCATGCTAGATCATGGAGAAATTTTGGTCCAGAGCTGCATGTTGGCAAGACCTTTTTTTAATATGTATTTGCAATGTCCTTTACCTTATGGTGTACTTAAGAAATCTCAAAAAAACCCCCCGGTAGCTTAAATCAACTTTACTTTCCAGCTGGCAGGAAAATTAGTAGTAGGTAAAGTAGTAATTGCAATAAAGCTAAGATCAAATTATGATTAATTTTAAATATTGGCAACCTAAAAATAGTTCTCCTTTTCCCTGTTTAATTCTCATGATAACTACATTGTTTGCTGTGCTTACAGTTCAGTAACTGGTATTTGCTTGCAAAAAAGCTAAACTTGTTTGCCTGTACTACTTCTAGGATAAAACAAATACAAAGTTTCTTTCACTGTTTCTTAATACATGCTCACTGATGAAACCATTCAGAATCTTTGAGATGTGTGTAGATTTGTTAGCCTTTTAATGCATAAATCTTCCATTAAATTTAAAAATTGAATTTTGGGCTTTGGAAATACTGTCCTAATCATTAGGCATTAGCATACGATGCTACTACTATGCATTGTTTTAGATTTTTTTTTCTCTTTTTACTGCATGATTTTTCTGGATTTCTTTTATACATTTTGTCAAGATGGAGAGATGTTTTATAACTTTTTAAAATCCTTTTATCCCAAGACAAATCTTTAAAAAATGCTGAAAACATCTATAAATACATGGAAGATTAAATAAATCCCTTGGTAATACAATTTATCAACAACTGAGTAAGATATTACAGGTAGGAGACTTTTGCTTTCTTTATTGCCAGACTGGAGAAGGAAAAGGCTCCAAAATGGGGCAAAAAAGCAGAATCGCTTTTGCAGTTAAAGGTTGTGACCCTATTGCAAAGACAATGTGTCTTTATCCCTTATTCCTTCTTTGAAGTAATGATGATGGAATTGTGAGGATAGGGACAGAATTCAACTGAATTGCAGTGTGCTTTGATTTAGTTCTTCAAATAAAACAAATAAAGGGGCTGTGACTATCAGCCAAGACAATGTGAATCACAGAATCACAGGGTTTGGAAGGGACCTCTGGAGATCATCTAGTCCAACCCCCCTGCCAGAGCAGGCTCACCTACAGCAGGTTGCACAGGATGGCGTACAGGCGGGTTTTGAATGTCTCCAAAGTCAGAGACTCCACCGCCTCTCTGGGCAGCCTGTGCCAGTGCTCTGCCACCCTCAAAGGAAAGAAGTTCCTCCTCATGTTTAGATGGAACTTCCTATGTTCCAGTTTGTGCCCATTACCTCTTGTCCTATCACTGGGCACCACTAAAAAAAGACTGGTCCCATCCTCCCGGCACCCTCCCTTTAAGTATTTGTAAGCATTGATGAGATCCCCCCTCAGTCTTCTCTTCTCCAGACTAAAAAGACCCAAGTCCCTCAGCCTTTCCTCATAAGAAAGATGTTCCAGCCCCCTAATCATCTTTGTAGCCCTTTGCTGTACCCTCTGCAGCACTTCCCTGTCCTTCTTGAACCGGGGAGCCCAGAACTGGACACAGTACTCCAGACGTGGCCTCACCAGGGCAGAGTAGAGGGGGAGGATAACCTCCCGTGACCTGCTTGCCACACAGCTCTTGATGCACCCCAGGATGCCATTGGCCTTCTTGGCCACAAGGGCACATTGCTGGCTCATGGTCATCCCAGGTCCCTTTCCACCGAGCTGCTTTCCAGCAGGTCAGTCCCTAACCTGTACTGGTGCATGGGGTTATTCCTCCCCAAGTGCAGTACCCTACACTTGCCCTTGTTGAACTTCGTGAGGTTTCTCTCTGCCCAACTCTCCAGCCTGTCCAGGTCATGCTGGATGGCAGCACAGCCTTGCGCTGTGTCAGCCACCCCTCCCAGTTCTGGGTCATCAGCAGCCTTGCTGATGGTACACTCTACCCCTTCATCCAGGTCATTGATGAATGTGTTGAACAGGACTGGACCCAGTGCTGACCCCTGGGGAACACCACTTGTCACAGACCTCCAACTAGACTCTGTGCCACTAAACACAACCCTCTGAGCTCTATCTGCCAGCCAGTTTTCAATCCACCCCACCGTCCATTCATCCAACCCACACTTCCTAAGCTTGCCTATGAGGCTGCTGTGGGAGACAGCGTCGAAAGCCTTGCTGAAGTCAAGGTAGACAATATCCACTGCCCTCCCCTCATCTGTCTGTCCAGTCACGCCATCGTAGAAGGCTATCAGATTAGTCAGACATGACTTCCCCTTGGTGAATCCATGTTGGCTACTTCTGATAACCTTCTTTTCCTCCAGATGCTTTGAGATGACCCCCAGAACTAGCTGTTCCATCATCTTTCCAGGGCTGGAGGTGAGGCTGACTGGCCTGTAGTTTCCTGGGTCTTCCTTCTTGCCCTTTTGGAAGACTGGAGTGACATTGGCTTTCCTCCAGTCTTCAGGCACCTTGCCTGTTCTCCAGGACCTTTCAAAGATGATGGAGAGCGGCCCAGCAATGACTTCTGCCAGCTCCCTCAGCACTCGCGGGTGCATCCCATCAGGACCCAGAAGATGAAGATGCTAGTGGATGTGAGCAGCAGATGGAATCTGACTTCCAGCTTGGGAGAGCCACACTACAAGATCTAGTTCAGAGTGCTTCTTAGTATTGAAAAC
Source organism: Burhinus oedicnemus (assembly GCA_008921705.1). NCBI lineage: Eukaryota > Metazoa > Chordata > Aves > Charadriiformes > Burhinidae > Burhinus > Burhinus oedicnemus. Next base: position 963,226 of record VFFE01007181.1, read on the forward strand.
TGTTTTTACGTGACGAGGTATCATAAAGGTAAGGGGTATAAAAGTCACCTTTACCTGTGATTAAGATAAGTTTACATCATCAGGTCTACCCACTATTTGTAGGCGTTTTAGGTTGCTAGTTGTAGCAGATTTGATACTCTGCATGGCCTGCTATTTTAGGTTTTGATCCTGCAGGCCTACTTTACCAAATTTCTGAAACCATCCAAGTCCTTTATTTCCAGTTTCTGAATAGCCACTTATACTCTGAGCTGTCATTTGAATATGACCTTAGGTAAGCGAAGGGTTTCTTGGATAAGTTACCCGATCAGTAGAGCAATTCTACAAAAACACCTGGAATAAAAAGGAAAAAGATGTATGTCTTGTACTGTAGTATTCAGCTGGAGAAGCTTTCTTGGCAATTATCGTTATACAAAAATAGGAAGCTAGAAACATATTCCTGGAAGAAGGCTTTCTGCAAAACCAATGCTCATGATCTCTAGTTCAAAGCATATATTCAAATAACATTAATAGAAGATGTTAATACACTAAGGCAGTTGCACTGCTTGCATATCAGAGGGCTTACTGCTGCATCTCATTAGAACAACTTTTTAAAATTTTAATCTGTTAATAAATTACTTTACATACACATTAAGATATTAATGTTCATATTTTCTTTGATTTTCTATTGGCTAACCCTCACAAAGCTTTTTTTTTTTGGTTGGTTGGAGGAGATGCTATGTCTGCATCTCAACCGTTATTTAATTAAAGCATTGGTTTAACTTTAATTAATAGAAGTACAATTACTCTTGCGTTACCTGTATGTGTGCACATGCTTTTGTACATCTGTTTTCTTGCATATTTTTCAGAAACAACAACATTTTTTTTTACTTCTTTTTTTAGATGAGTTTAGTTTGCTTTTCATTTTGTTGTCGTTTATCCCTGATCGGTATCCAGGACCATGCAAGTGTTCACTCACTCCCCCTACTCCCCAGTGGGATAGGGGAGGAGAATCAGGGGGAAAAAAACCTTATGGGTTGAGATAAGGACAGTTTAATAGAACAGTAATGGAAGATAAGATAATAACAAAGATAAAAGAATATAAAAAATGAGTGATGCAATACAATTGCTCATTACCCGATGGTCAATTGCCCAGCCCGTCCTGAGCAGTGATGGTGGATTCCTGTCCCCCAGCCAACCCCCTTTTATATACTGAGCATGGTGTCTATCATATGGAATATTCCTTTGGCCAGTTTGTCCTGTCTGTGCTCCCTCTCAGCTTCTATGGGAAGCTGAAAAAGTCTTTGACTTAATATAAGCATTACTTAGCAACAACTAAAACAATATGTTTTATCAACATTATTCTCATACTAAATCCAAAACACAGCAGCTACTAGGAAGAAAATTAACTCTATCCCAGCTGAAACCAGGACACATTTATAGACCATCGTGATCATCATGAGTGATGTGTTTTAAAGTGAAAAATTAAATTGAGCAATAAATAAGGCTGTATGTGCATAAAAAGATCATGCTAATGTATAAACTTCATTAGCCTTTCTTTTTTTGTGACCTGTAAAAGGGTAATGTTTCCCTTGGGACAGAAGTGCAAATACTCAGGGATGGAGCCAAGGCAGGTCCTCTCAAGAATGTAAAAATATCTGCATTCACAGATGTACGAGTTCCGTCATTTCTCCTCCCACATCAGAATACGTTGGAAACTTTATTGGATTCCTTCATAGTAAATGAAGGGGGAGACTTGCCATCTCCTTTTCTTGTCAGCTCAGGTGAGCATTTTTAAAGTCATTGCATTTTGTAGAGAGCAAGCCTCTTTTTTAAGCGGTACCTTCTCATATTGTACAAGTTTGGGGGAAGTTTTATGCACAAAAAGTCTTGCGCTTTAGTCAGATTTTGTTATAAATCAGTGATTTGGCTCCAGTTTCTTTTGGATTATACCCTCTGTGAGACACAGATATTTAATTCAACACTGGAACTAGCTGCAGTCATAAAACAAAACAGGGTAGGAACTGGTGCCAGGGGTTTCAAATATAGTACGCTGGCTGTGAAATAATACACATGAATACAGCATCGTAGTTATATTAGATCTATTCACTTAAGAGCGTTATCTTTTATCTTCCATCTGTAAGGCTTATGAAGAACTGCCTAAATAGGGAAGTCCTCAAACTCTTTCCGTTTTCCTCAATTTTTGGAACTGAGGATGCGTACAGAAGTGCTAACAGGCTCAGAGATGTCAGTGTGCTAAAGTGCCACTGTGCAGTGTGAGAATCTTAAATATGGCTGTCAAGCATATTTCTGTAAGAGCACTGCTATGCAGTACGTGTCTGGAAGTCTAGGAAATTAGATGACAGGTTGCTGGTTCTCAGTCTTATGTTACATTTTGAACTGATTTCTATTGTGCTTGGCAAGTGCTTTACTTTTGAGTATACAGCATAGGCTTAACCATAAAGTGTGTTCCTAGTGTGTAAGGAAGATTTTTGAAGGAAAGTGAATAATAGACTTTTTGTGTGTTTTTTGTTGAGTACATGAAGCTTCTCTCCAAGCTGTAGAAGAATGCTTTGTGACATCACTGTAATATAATGGAGATATCAGCAGCTGCATCTTACTGCTTTAAGTTTCGATCAGATTTTTAACATGGTTCAGGTATCTCAGCGTCCATTTAGGTATCAGAAGCCAAAAGTACACCAAATAAGGCTGTGACACAGTGTTGATTTGCCCCTAGTCTTTTTTTCTAATTAAGCTCACTTCCCTCTGGTGCATCAGAAAAGAGTGATAGTGACAGAAGTATTCCTCACTGACCTCTCAGAACTGTGAGCTAACGTGCCTGGGCTAATTAGCCTATGGACAGTCTTTCCCAGCAGTACTACGCAGAGCCGTTATGCTGATGCACAGAATACAGTCTTTAGGAATTACGAAAGCTTACCATGTTCACAGTTCTGTACAGTGACTAATTAGTCACATTAGTTCTGTACAGTGACTAATTAAATGTGTATTTAGTGGCATTTTCAGGACTTAACACAGTGGATGTTGTTTTTGAGAGTCACAATGTCACCTATGTGTACCTCTAGGTACCTTTAAAAAGCGGTTCTTAATTCAGAGTGGGAAATTGTCACATTCTTGCATTTTTCTCTTGTAAGTCAAATGAAAAAAATCTTTCTTTTTATGCCATAGGATTAAGACACTGACGTATTTTTAACTGCAAATGTTTTGAGTTTCAGCAACTTTAGGCTTTCTGCATACTTTAGAATGTTTTAGCACATAATGTATTAATTGACAGCAGTGGATTTCTATTCCTTTTGCGAAAGCATCATACTATAGAGAAAAATTCTGTACCTCGTTGCATGCTGTTTTAATAATATACGTGTTTGAATATTCAAAGTTTCTTTGACTTGTGGTCTGGCTTGGGGTTTATCTCAATCTACTGTGTAGGAAGCTAGGTATTAAAATTAATAGTAAATACATGCATGCCATTAAACATGCTAGGAATTGACTGGAGTGGCTATACAAAAGTTGAAAGAGAAGTGTTGAAATGGGAAAAGAGGAGAGCAGAATCCAAAAAAGGGAGTAAGAGAGTCATCATGACTATAACGGAAGAAGGATGGAACACATAGTCATCACTTTGTTGACAATGAGAGACCCTGGAAGGAATTCCACTCAAGCTGTCACATCTGTGTAGTATTAACAAGAGAAAAAACAAGAAACCTAGAGAAAGATGCATTAAGAAAGGGGCCTTTATTTTTACTTAGACATGTGTGTGTTTCTCTGAAAATCTGCACTGTATCCCCCTGGGTAGGGCTCTGTGGACTGCCACTGCGCTGAGTCCAGGAGTGCAAAAGTAGTTCTTGAAAATAACTTTTTTGTCACTTTCCAAGTGAAAAAAAGTATAAGCATAAAAAATAGGAGGAGGCCATGTAAAGTTTTGAGAGTTTGGTGAGAGGGATGTGACAGAGTACAGCTCGTTTTCGTACACTTCTTAACAAGCATGAGGTTCCGTAACAGTAATATTATCAGTGCCAGCAGCTTAAAATAGCTCCCTTCTGTCTATTCTCCATTTTACTATGGCCAGACTTCATTTAGTCCTGATAGATACTGACGGCTTGCTTTTCTAATTTTTCCATCTGTAAACCAGAGAATTATTTAAAGAAAATGGTGTTAGCTGGCCTTTGCTAAGTTACTATTTGTGGGAATTAGTTAGAAATTGCTAGTTAGTAATTGTTAGTATTTGTTAATAATTAGTTGCTATTTTTAAAGAACTCTAAGCAGGTAAAGGATTGATAATGTGTAAAGGACTTATTCTGTGGAGCAGCACAAATTTGTAGTTCTAGGAGACTCTACTTCGCATATTTACCTTTGTCTCACAGTTAGCTGGATTCTCAGTGTGTCATAGAATTGAAAGACATTTTCTTACAGCTCTCTTCCTCTTTGTGGCAATAGCAGAAGAAACTGGCCTTAGTTGATGTGGGAAATATACAAGCAGTACATCCTATGTTGCAACCATCAATGGCAATGGCATATAATATATGAACATACCCAGTCTACATTATTCCTTTGTGGCACTCTGATTTGAGTCTAGGGACTTATTTTAGCCACAATAAGGATTAATTCTACCTTCACAGAATGATACCTAAGCACCATTGTGTGTCAGCAGCATCTGAAGACTTGACTATGTACCTTATCATATGCTACTAATTTAAATTGAGATATGAAGAGCCAAGGAAAATATAAAACATTTTAAAAATCCCCAGATTTGCTGACTTGAAACAATTAGACATATTTTGTTGAAGAACGATTTTCTCTGATGTTATTTTTGTGACCACATGTAAAATTTAATAAGAATTTTCAGTCTATTAGCAAAATAAATTTTGTAGAGGATCATAGTGAACATTTGTCATTACCAGCTTTCACTGATGAGTAACAGTCACCTTCAAGGAGAGGAGGGAGAGAGAGAGAGACTTATGAGTTTAGAAGAAATGAAACTATTTTAATGAAAATATTAATAAGAAAATAATGAAATATATGCAAAACTGAACCAAGCTCCTAGGATGATGATCACGTCACTGACAGGCACTGGGGAAGTCCCAGACTGGACTCAGTGACAGACGGGAACTGGATTCCAGATCTGGATTCAGGAACGCACAGCTCAGGATCAAAGGCAGACAAACAGACAGGGTCCTCCTCGAATGCCAGCCATTGAAGAAAGAGGGCTAACCCTTTGATCCCTCAGCTTTTATTCTAAAATAGTTTGTGTGTGTGCACATGCATGCGTGTGTTTATTCTTAATTTCAAGAACAGAAATAACACAGACTTTACTCATTTTTCGTGTATTCCTAAGAACAAAGATGTCTGGGCCAATTAATTTTGAATATATGAGAGCTATTCTCAGTTTGTTCACGTGACACATTTTAAAAGATACCAGAACTACTGTTGGGAGGACAAGAAGGGGAGCAGGGGTGGTATTTTCTTAAATGTTTTGAAGTTGTAGCAGCAAACTTGTAGATTCACGTATTTTCATATTCTTAACTGCAATTTTTCTTAGTGGGAACAAAATTGAACTTAAGTGAATAGGGGGAAAACATTTTCCTATGTTGACAAATCAGATTTCTTCATTGATAAAGGATGCAACCATTTATGGGATACTATACATTTAATAGCATAGTTTTCTATGCGATGCTGTACTACAGCAATGAATCAGAATTCTGTGACCTATATAGTGTTACATTTACATTGATGTTGTTATGTTTCATTGCTTAATTTCTATAGAAACAGTTACATCCATAATGTATTACTATAACTTTGATCTGCCATCTACTGAAAATGAGAATTTATCAATCGGTTCATTCTAGCCTCACTAGAGACTGGGGTAGGTATAAACTAAATAAACAGTAAGGTATCAGAAACTCAACAAACAGAGCACCAGAGGAAATATCTAAATTCTTTTCAATAGCTTCTTATATTAGAAATTCATGAAGGGAGAAGTTAAATTTTGACACACAGGAGTTCTGGGGGTAGACTTAAGGATGAGTCACAACTCAGCTTGCCTTGGAAGATATTGAAGTGAACAGCTATCTTGCAAAAAGAATAGAATGCAGCAGAATGTGTCTGTTTTCATATTCTACTCACTTTGTTGTCATGTTTACTCGTAAAAAGTTGGTTAAGAATCCCCCAACCCTTCTAGAAATATGTTGAGGATTCTTCTTAGAAGAGTCCGATGTTCATTGTGATAATGTTTCCTCACCCTCCTTTTAGATTTTGAACATGCACAAACAAAAGTTAGACTAGGTGGAGGAAATTAATGATTTAAAAATATAATCTATCCTCTCATGACAAACATTTTTAAAGAAAACATGTTCGTTACAGGAAAATTCTATTATTCAAATGAAAAGGAGGGGAAAAGATGAAATAGTTGACAGAAAGTGTTTACTGAAGAGAAATACCAAGGAGAATTGAGAGACGTCTTTCTACACCTGTGCAGATGCAGAGTTGTAACAATAAAGTCAATAATTCACCTTTTTATTCTTTGTAATTTAGAAATCCTACTTATAATGAACAGACTGTAGTGAATATATGGGGAGGGAGGTGACACATCATAGCTTGTCAAAATGTCTTGTCCATTCTTTCTCAGTAGTAACTAGCTAGAAATCACCCAAGTTACAAAAGCATTTAACTGGAATATTGTTCTGGTAAATCAGGCTGCAGGTCTATAATATCCTCTAATGTACAAGACGGGATGGTATATTTTACTCTTGTAATTTTTATATCTACAAAGATTTGAATATAAGTATCCAAAATATTTTTATTTAGTAAATGCAAGCCTTTTCTAGTTCTCTCCACAGTAGCAGAAAGCATTGTTTTGTTCCTCTGATACCTTTGTGTTGCTTCTAAATTAAAATAATGTTTTTAAGTCTTGCAGTAGATTTTGGTTTATTGTCATATACAGCAAAAGGGTACAAAGGTTACAACTAGCCCAAAGAAGCACATCCTTGTCAGTAGCCTGGTTTGAAGTTTCATGTTGGAGCTGTTTCTGTATTGTCCTAAATTTGTTTAGATTCATGAGGGAAGTGGTCAAAGTTGTAGGGACATGCTCCTCATTGCCTCTGGATGGTTAATACCACTTTTCTGTACAACAGTTAGAACATTGCTCACCGTCAAAGAATTTTTCAATTCATATTTGTTCTTCATTAGCTCATAATGTTATAATTATATTCAGGACCAACACATGTTTTATTTGGCTCACCATCATTCTTTGTCATGTTTCTGATTTTGTCTGTTTGACATATATACATTCATTAAAAAAGAAGCATATTTTAAGAGGCATATCAATGGTAAAAGTCGAATGCTTAAAATTTTAATAGGGATGTCAAAATTAAAACTAAAATGAAAATCTTTAGTTCTGAATATCACATAGAAAATTATCTTTTAAAAAAGAGCACTGGAATGGATCGATTAAAATTATATTCTGAGTACAACTGAAGTTTTGTGCATATTCTACATTTTTATTAGAACCATTTTTCACTCTAAGCTTTTATGATAAACTTCATAAAATAAATCTTCTAAATGTTGTAAAACATCTTCTAAATATTTGGATTGCTTTTGAAATTTTCACAGTTGACCAGATGATGGTGATAATAATGAATAACAGTTCACATTTATGGAATGCATTGTATCCAAAGTCCTCCAAATACTTCGTTATTCCTGGTTTATGGATAGGGAAGAGAACTGCAGAGAGGTGGAATAATTTGTTCACAATTCATGAACTGGTAATATAGCCAGGATCACATCCCATTTGTAATGACCATACAACAATAATAGAGGTAAATATACAACATAACTACAGTTTTAGTTATAGAACAAAGAAAACTGTCCAGAAGACAAGCGTACCTGTTTAAGTAAACACATTACTTATAAGTAACTCCTTGTAACTATGTATACTTATATGGGTTTGGTCTTAGAGTCTGCTGAACCCTGCAGCCTATTGGAAACACCATTAACACTGGGAATCTCTCTTAAGTACTAAATGATTAAACATATATGCGAACAAAGATGTTTCTCTAGTGGCTACAACAAAAATAGAGAGCAGAGAGAGTAATCATGAGGTGTGCCATTCCCTTGTAATAGCTGTGGTTTTGGAGGGATCCTTCTTAACTAATAGCTGTCCTACCTTGAGTAAGCCAAGTACTCGTGTAACCCCTGCGAGAATGTGGCACTGCCTGCTACAGCTACAAGGGAGCGCTTTAACTTTGTCAGTTGCTTCCCTGTTGGGCCACTGATGCCACTTAAAATCCTTGTCATGCCGTGAAATTTATGATGTTTAGGAGAGAACTTGTGGTGCTTTGTGAAGATGAAAACAACGGCAACACTCCAGACAGGCAGCGAAAGAAAGGTTAAAAGCCTCCTTTCCCTGGCAGAGCTGCATGTGTTGCAGCAGGTGTTGAAAAGTTAAGCTAAATGAGGTGGTCCAAATCCCTTGGGGGAGTCTGGGGTTGACTTGCACAATTGGTCTGCATTCATGCTTCTACCAGTGTTTTTGCTATTGTTGTGCATTGACCTTATTGGTTAAAAAGTACTTGAGTATCTCTGTTAATGTGCAACTCCCTGTACTCTGCCTACAGCATAAATATACTCTGGGAAAATTTTAGTTCCTTTCTTGATTGCTAGGTTGACTTTTTCCTTTTGGAGAAGGTAGCTATAGTAGGCAGATGACAAAGGGGCAGGTGATTTTCTGTTTACTTCTGTTAAAAACACATAGGGTAGCAATAGCCATCAATCTGATTGAGCCCAAAAGCTTTAAGAGTGTATTTCTGTCCATTTTCAGTATTTTGAATTTCCTGCAAAGCTTGATTTATTTTTAATTTCATTTTTAAGTTTTGAAGGTTTATATACTTTATTTACTTATAGCAGTAATGTGGGATCCCAGAGCGGGGCGTATGTCTAACTACTTTTGCATGCAGTGCAACAGTGATTTAAACTGAGGCCTCAGGTTTCCTCTGCCGCAGCCAGGCAGCACGTTACTGTTCTCTCTAACTGAGTTACAGTCGGTACCTGTGCATTGCCTCAGTCCTATTTGAGTTGATGTCAGTGAACAGCGTAAACTCTAACAAGCAAGACTTGAGAGGAGACTGTCATGCATTTGATGATCAATGGAGGAACACCTTTTAATGCTCTCTAGTCAGCACACTGTGTTCCCTGAGCAGCCTTGAGCATGCCAACTGTCAAGATATTGATTGGATAGTTTTCACTAGCTACTGTAAGTACTATGATATTGCACCATATAACTTCCAGCTTCTGTTTTTCTGTCATCATTTAGAAACCTGCATACAGTCCAGATTGGGATTTTATGGTCTGCTGCTCCATTGCACAGTTTATTTGTTTTTTTGGTGGAGAAAACCTTTGAAAATGTCTGTAATCTAAGAAGTATATATGTGGTGTATGGTGATGACGCTATCACAATAAGTGAAAAATTGATAGGAGTCATTGATCCTTTGATGATGAATGAGAATAATGCAGACTTGCATAGGGCAGAGAAAAAGCAAATACCCCAAACTGCATACAATAAATTCAAACATTTTTCACTGGTGTACTGCTAATGTAGAGCTCAAGCTTTACATTTCACATTTGGCACTTTGAAAGAGTAAGAGGGCAGAAGGAAGTGCCTGGTTTAGTACTTAGCAGTCACTGATGATGTTCATAAAGGGTGGAGCGACAACTGCATTTTTCTAGTGACTGCTGAAATAAAGGAACAGGAGCCTCTCTGTCTAAAAGCTTTAATTACAGCATATTTGTGTGATGATAAAAAACAGCAGGAGATTTTCTAAAAATAATGTTCTTGTGATTCGATACGAAGTGGTTTTGCTAATTGTTTAATCTGTGAATTGGTCATCAGGTAAATACTGTGTATGGAACACAGTGTTTTGCCACATTGTGAATGTGGGAGGAAGAAGTGAAGGGGATTTGCAGAGTAGTGAAAAGAGTTCTAGACTAAAGGCAGGTCATTTTTGACATTTGTTGATTGGATTCATGCTGGTAGGTACTAAGTCTTCCCTCAACCTCCAAATTCTTTTTCTTTTTTATTGCTTTCTTGAAAATCTTTCTTCTCTAGAGTTACCAAAAAAAAGTAAAAGTAGTTGGTGGCTCTTTATCTTTCATGTGACTTTTACACATTTGGTCTTTAAATTTTTTTTACCTCATAACAGTTAATGGTTGTACTTAAGTAGTTATTAATATTTATATCTGTGTTTTGCTTAAAAGGTGTTATTCCAGAAATACATTAGTCAAGAACTCTTTACACTGAATGTTGTTAAAAAATGGTTCACTAATCCAAAATGAAGTGAAGATATATCTTAAAAGATACTAGTACATTCCTGCAGTCAGTGGAAGATTACCCAGTGTTCAGGTATTAATGTCCACTGTAAATTCAATTAATTAGCAAGTAATCTGGAGAAAAATGCAATTACTGTTCATTAATTACTCATGATTATTAACAACTGCTATGAGGCATGTATTAAATACAAAAACAAGTACAATTGCTGTAGTTTCAACTTTCTTTTTAATTCTCTTATCTTTCAACATTGCTTTGTGTTTTACCTCAAGATGCAGCTGTGATCCTGAAAAGCCTTAAGCAGGTGCCTAGCTTTATGCGCTGGGAATATTCTGAGAGAGTCTTCTGTGAAAAGCATTTTAATTTGTGACCTTGTCCGTATACTTGTATTTGAGTGCCACTTCCATGAGCAGATGTCCCAGAGATACCTGGCACCTTTATAACCTTACTGCCCTCATGAGCTGCTGAAATTTTATTTGAGCTCGGGATGACTAGAAATCAAATCTGGCATCACATATTAATGACTGGAGGATGGTGATAGATGAAACCATTTGAATCTTCCACATTAAATAATTTTTTTAAAATAATAATAAATAAAATAATAAATAAAAATAATATTGTGGCAGTAATGAAACTTTTGGATGAAGAGTTGTGTGTCAGGAGACTATGAATTTCTCATTAGCCCACGCCTCAATAGCATTTTGACCTCATGATGGGATGAAGGCACTGGGAACTGTCTCCAGAGGATTCCCCTCAGGATGGGAATTGCATGAGAAATTGATGCAGGATCTGGGATCTTCTACTGCTTCACTAGCTGCCTAGCATATGGAATATCTGAGGCTAGCTTAAGTCCTTTCTCTGCTCATTCTTCACCAGGAATCATTAAAGAATAGCAGCTTTTTGGAAGAATGAACATGTAATATTTCCATCTAACTTTTAGAAAGAGGGTCAAAACCCAGGTACATAGGAGGGCAATAAACCGTATTTCATATGGTGGTACCTAATAATTCTGATATCATTTGATATTGTGATTCTACTACCATATCCATATCAGAGTCCATAAGGCACCCTTGTCTGCCTAATGATATCTGCACAACATGACCATGAGGACAGACGAGAATTGTCAAATCAGGCAGTAAGTGCTGGAAAACACCCATTTGGCATGAAACATTCATGGGACACCTGAATTTTTACTGTAAAAAGTGGTAACTCAATGGCCTTAGACTATGCCTGAAAAACTTCCTGGGTGGTCAGATAGGGAAGACTGGGTAGTGAATTTGGGTTTGTATAGCGTATTTGTAGGCAGTGGAAAAATTCCAGGAAATAAAATGAAATATTTGCCTATATCTGTGCAAGACCTTAGGACCTGAGTTTATGAATTCAGGTATAAAGACCTTGTCCTACTGTCTCCAAAGCAAGCAGTGCTGTTAGTCATTATTTGTAATAATTATTTGACATAATATATGTAGTTGCCAACTAGAAAATGAGTTTCTACTTTTCAGAAAGTTTCTCAGCTTTCTTTGTGTTGTAATAATTTGTGTTTCCTGCAAAAGATTCTGCAGAGATTTATCTATTTAATTTCATAAACTTTATTCAGGAGCCAGGAGCCACAACCTGTAGATTTTGAAGAGAGAATTCTCATTGAAGTTCCCCTGTGATACATCATTGCTGTGATCTGCCTTGTAAAGTCGAGTAAAAGTTACCAGGGGAGTTTATTTTGAGAAAATGTTTTCATGAAAACCTTAACATGGTTCACTTGTATGTGTTCTGCTCCCCGGCTCAGCCCAGAAGTTGTCTATTGTAACAAAGATTTTCACATGTGAATCTCTGTTTGCAAACACTGTATGCATGAAATCTGCTCTATGCTTAAAATGCAGTATATTTGAAGAAATAAAAGGCATTGAAGATCACGGCTCAAAAATGAGATCTTCTGAATTGTATTCCTGCCTTGTTTTAAGGCCAACAGTTAGTCTGCTTAGACTCCTGGAGCTTTTGCATATCTTGGCTTTTTTCAAATGGAGGGATGAATAAACGCACCAAATTTCCACATTTTTTTGCAATTCTGTCTGCATAAGTTCATTTTATTTAACTGCTTTGTACCCTACTTGAATGTGAAATATCTGGAGGGTCTGTCCTGTTAGAAATGAAATGGTATATGCAGTCTGTTTCAGTGTAGCCAAAGTTTTGCATACAAGTTTTAATAGAATATGGAAATTCATAAATAGTTGGCTGTAAAGTTTAGATTAGTGGGCCATTTGATTCTGGGGTCTCTACATCTACTAAAGACAAAAATGACCAAAAAAATAACAAAAATAAACCTGACACTGAATGGATAAACCTGAACAAAATCTCTTTGATTGGAGCATTTGGGATAACTGCCAGGCTGGACTTTGAGATGTTTATAATAGGTTATGTGTTGATTGAGGAGAGGAGCATGAAAGGTACAGTTTTAGCACCCACAACCTATGCCAAAGTATGCAAGTAAGTGGGGACTGCTGTTTGGACAGAGGACAGATCAATTAAATCTTTTAGGACAGGATGCTTTAAAATGCATGTTTGTAAGTTAAGACATAACCTAAACATTTTAATCACAAGAGATTCTGAAGTTTTATCCACCCAGTGAGTTCTCAGTGGAGAATCAACATTGAAACAGACTCTCCTAGGTCTTCAGCAATTCATTTCTTTTCAACCATGTAGCTCTTGAATTGGTTGAGCACTTAAAATTCATTCTTCTCCCCTGCTAATTATAGACTGTAAGGAGATATGGTGATGTAGCTTTTCTTTCAGTTTCAGATCAGGCACAGTTTAAGTTTGATTAATTCAAACACATTTTGAATCCTTTTAATACAATAAATAAATCTTAACAAAATGTCGTGGTTGAACTATAATCTTAACTAGAAATGCAATTTTACCTTTCTGATTCCCAAACTCCCAAACAAAATTAAAGGTTAAAAAGGGTTTATTATTTAAAGAGAGAGACAAGACACCGACAAAGGAAAAACCAAAAGTAGTTACCTTTATTTTCTCTAGCCCTCACAGATAAACATTTCCCATGTTTTGGTAGTTTTATCAACAGTAAAACCTGGAGTAAAAATTTTGTTTGTAAAGTGGCTCTGGAGTTAGTAAATTAAAGCATGTTGATAAATTAAAGTTTTGACCAAGGGATATTTTTAGTGTGGAAATAATGCATGGTTCACAGATGGAAGAATTTGGTTGCCTGGAATAGTAGTGATGCTTTTAATCCAGAAGGTACAAAGTAAAATTTGACATGAAAATGTATGCTTGAAGAATTATTGCTTGCTTTGCTTTACACTATCAGCAGTGTTTAACTTCTGATAATCTTGCTTTGAGTTATCTTTTGGAATTGAAAATATTTTTTGAGAATTGTAATTTTTACTATGAATTTTATTCCTAACAAACCTGAGGACATTTTACCAGTTTTCTAGTGTGAGCCATGTTGTACTGTTGTGATCTTCCTATTTAGAACCTGATTTTGTGAAGTACTGTATTGTGCCATCCGGGTCAGCACAGCAAGCACTTCAGACAAGTAGTCCTACTGAGTGCTCATTGACAGAAATATAATGAATGATAACAGAGAAGGATTACCTCAGTGAAAAAAAAAAGGCTTTAGCAAGGTGAAACAATAGAGCTAGTGCAAAAACAAAGATGAAGAAAATGGCCTGTCCTGATAAAAGCAGCAACCAAATCCAGGAGCACAGTAATTGTAAAGTCCTTATTTGTTGGTAAAATTAGAGGTAATAGTTTAGGTAGAATAGACTGGACAGTAGCAAAGCTGTAAAAAGACAAGCAGAATGAGATTAAAAAGTCTGCTTTGAGATTCTGGAGGTAAACAGAAAGCTGAATTATCTGGGAAAATTAGAATGAATTAAGGATTTCTTCTTAAGACTCCAGAATAAAAATACCAAAGACGCATACAGTCAGATGGTAAGCTCAATTCTGCTTTATTATATAGCTTAAAGTCTAAAGTAGCTCTATTAAATTCAATGGAAACAAAATTTACCAGATAAATTATTGGTACTGTAATGAACATGAATCCATTGCTGTTTACTTAAAATAGCTAGCAAAGTAATACAATACAGAAGAATTTGAATTTTTGTATAGCAAATTCACATATAGGTCTACTGGTCACTACTGAGTTCTGTAACAGTATCTGGACATAAATTGTCAGACTAAAATTCAAACTCTGAAGTGCTTTTGTCCTTGGCTATTGTCATTTGCTTAAATCCTTTCAAGTGAAATTGGGTTCTTTAATTGTTCCATGAAGAATTTTAGCATCTTAATTTTAAAATAACATTTAGTTAAAAATCTCATTAGTTATTATTTTGGTTTTATTTAGTGTGCATGAAAGCGGAACAATGATACCATGCAATAAGCCAGAAATAGCACCAACTACTTCTTGTCATACATCTCTCTCTTGTAATGTCAAACTGGTGTATGTTTGATACCAACATGCTGCTCTGATGGTCACAAACGTTCCTGGTAGACACAAGCAAATTCTGGTTTTTCACATTACTGTTTTTTCTGTGGTGCTAGTAATGATGTGTATGCATACAAAAAGACAGTCCTGAACTGGAAAATTTGTTATTCAATTAATGCAGTCAGACTGCAAATAGGATATTAGTCAGGCATGTAAAAACACTTTCTGTACATTACTGACAGAGATAGAAATAAATTTCAGGTCTTTGAATCCCAGATCCCTGCATTATTCTTTATTGTTTGGGTTGTAGCCACAGTCGGTTTCCTGGGTGATGTAAAAGTTCAACCAGTATCTCCTGAGGCAAAATATTAATGAATTCACCTATCCAATTATTGGGCCTTTTGTAAATTTGTTATTAGTTTTTTATTATATAGGTAATAGTAAAATGCCTTGGGCATCCCTGCATAAAATAGCTAAACCAATATTAAGTTACCAGCAGAACAACAAACTCTCTTCCTGTCTGTGTGTGTTGTTGAGGGACTTGCTTTGCTCCAAGTCTCCCTAAAAAGATGGCTCTTCTGTTATGTTTTTATGAAGGTCATTGATTCTGGGCAATTTCAGGCAGATGGTGGAACCTGTTTCCAAAAGAAGACTTTCTAATGGAAAATGCTCTAATACTATCCTCTTTTAAATTAAGGACAAGGCAGTTTCAATACTTTCACAAGTAGAGTAATCCAGATGAGACTCTCAAATAGACATTGTTCAAATTATTTGGGATTGATAGATTGAACCTTCATCTTGAAGTTAATGTAGAAATTGTATTCTATATTGTCTTTTATTTCTAAATTGACTCAAGGTACATTTCTGTGTGGAGTATGTTGCCATAACCTGATTTTGAGAAAAAGAGTGATCATAGAAAGGATGACATTTGAAATAAATGATTGCAATTCCTTGGCTTGTTTCCCATGTAGAAAGCTTTCTTGGGCTCAGCTGCTGGTTCCAGAGCCACTGGGGGATCTGGTGCAGCTCCCATGTTAGTAATGCGCATAACAAATGGTAGGAATACATGCGGCATAAAAAGGGAAGATATCCTTTTCAGTATATAAACTGACTTCTTCCTTCAAGAATACTGGCATTGCTTGAGTTTTCTCCTGATTCAACATCAGCCAGCTAACTGTCTGCCTTATCCTAATCTCCCTCTGACAGTGGCCCAGATAATCAATAGCACTGGCTGGATGAGGAGAGACTTAGATGGTTGACTGAGACTAATGGCTCCATATGCACAATACGTGAGAACAAATAAAAGAAAGAGCACTTTAGAAGTCCATGTGCAGCTCCCCACATCTGATATACTAACATTTTCTGGATGTTCAGAGACCTTCTGTACATATTCTTGTCTAAGAAATACATTGAATTGTGTTTTATATTTATATGTATTATCTACTTCTAGTGATGCTTTAAAATAAAACCCTGGTACAATTTATCATTGCTTTCAGAAAAAGGTTACTTAAGGAAGTATGATATTGTGGGAAATAACATAATTCTAAGAACACGCCTCAGCTTAAAAAAGAAAATGTCTGGCAGTGAGTAAAAGATACACCAAATATCATTGAAAGATGAAGTGCAGAGGTAGGAACAGGAACTTGGTAGGAGAAGGCATTTGGAAGTAAAAGCTCATAAATAGCTATCCAGGAAAAAAAGGTTATGGAACATGCTTGCAAATTGCTATGTAGATTGTACTTGCAGTAGATGCTGCTTGAATGGGGAGGGTGGTTCATGTCCATTCTAAACTGCATCTATACGGCCATTGGGTTGATCTGAGAAAGAAACCTGAACTGTCGAAGTTGACAGTTATAAACCGAGAGATGATAGTGTTTGCATGCTATCTGCTTCAAATGAATGCACTGTTATTTGAAAGTTGTATTTATTCTTCTGTGAGATTTCTCAACTAGAGCTAGCTGTATACATGTTATGATTCAGAAAAACACCATATCTGCATCTTATTTATTGGATTTCAGCATGGTGGAGCTCTTGTATGTAGCTTAAAGAAATATAAAGTTCTGTTAAATTGGATAATCTTCAAGTAAAAGTTGTTTGGTTTGGGTTTTGGTGGTTTTTGTTTTGTTTGGGGTTTTTGTTTGTTTGTTTGTTTACTTTGAGTAAATGAAAGTGAATTTTCCAGAAAAATCAAATTCTAATTTCAGTGACTCTAATAGTAACATCATTGTGTGCTGCACTTTAACATTATGGCTGATGTCAGAGTAAATGTTACAAAGGCAAAGGCTAAATAATAAAGGTTCTTTTCTGTCCAGGGCCTCTTTTTCCTTCCTCTTCTCTTCCTTCCAGTGGACATATGCGGGACTATACCAGTATATCTCGTATCTACATAGCACAGAGAGCACCATGTATTATAGCTTATGCATAGCAATATTGAGAAGTATCTATTAAGAATTTGAATGAGTATTTCTGAACTCCGCATGCAGATATTCTTATCCTCATATCTTCCAAACAGATTAAACTGATAAGGACATCAGCATTTGTACTCTGAAGTAAGTGTCCACTCATGGATTTATTCAGGAATAGATGTTGTGTTTCAGTTCACGCGTATATTTATTTCAGATCAGTGTTTAAATATAGCAGTCCTTAAATGCTATGCATGATGGTGAGAGGAAATAATATAGACACCAGATGTTTTTCCTGTGGGAGGGAAGGCAGTGGCTAACCCAAAGGAACTGTGGAGTTGGACACAAGAATAGGAAGGGGATGATGGCCAGATAGGCAACCAATTTCAGTGGAGCTACATTTGTTTTCTTACTCTCTGGCATTAGCCAGGATTCCTGGAGTTTCATTGCCCCCAGCTGGCCATTCCTTTTCCTCTGGTACCCACCTGCATTTCTTGACTCCCATGGTCAGAGTGAAGGATCAGTCCTGGGGACTGTACCTTCTCTCCGTGACAGCTGTCCCTACTGCAGGGCCAGTGGGATTGCTGGGCCCTCAGGCGCAGCTGGGCAGGGATTTAATTCCATGTGTCAAACATTGTCTGGCTTAATTAATCTACTTCTACCTTTGATTGAATAACCCCTTTTTCTCTTTTTGCTGTGTCATTAAAAGGTTGAATAAAATCTCTGTCTTAATTTGTTGCACATTAGATTTCCCTTTCCTGAGGCATACTTTTTACAGATATAACTCGCTTGAGCATATGTTCTCTCTTCTGTAATTTTGTGTTTTCTGTTGTCTTCTTGCTCTCATTTTACATGCAGTGATATATTTCCCTTTACTAGATAATAAGATATAATGTTAGGCTCATATCTTGACTTCCTAATGTTTATTATTATTATTACATTCCCTTTGTGTCTCAATTGGGCACTTTTTCCTTGTGTTGCCTGACGTTGCATTAAAGATGTTTATTCTATTTCATGACACTACGAGCTCTCAATGTCTAGTTTTCAGTGCAGTTTGTTAGTTTATTAAACTCACTGCTTTCTGAAAACTCATTTTGCCCTGCTGAGCAAACTCTGCCCTTTACAGTTCTCAAAAGTGCTATCTTCCTTCTATTGTAAGCTATTTTCTTCTTTAATGCTTTGTCTTTTCTTTTGACTTGCATTTTCATTCTTGCTTCTCTTGTCTTCTATTTGGCACTGAGGGCATTTACTTTGTTCTTTTGTCTTTGCTTCCCTAGTCCAATATAGTATCTTCTTTTTCTGTTCAATTTCTTTATTTTTTTTATCTTTTTTTTTTCTAAGGTATCCTTTTTATATGATTGCAGTGATACTAATTGCTAAGCACTTATTTTATCCTTAACTCAAGATAATTCATCCTAGGGACAAATTTGTCATCTACAGACAGCTGTCTCTCCAAAAAGGCACTCATGATTTCTCTGGAGACAACAGAAATGTAGGTGGTTTGTTCTGGCTCATCTGTAATGATCAACTGAAATTCACTTAATTAAGGAAATCATGCAAGATGTGATATGCCTGGGTTTTCATTTCACATATTGAAAGCTTATTTGAAATTCAGTAGTGTTTCCTCCATCATTAGCTGATGTTACCCTGCAATATAGAAGTGATATTAGCATACATGGCAATTCACTGTTTGCTAAGAATTATGATATTTTTACTTCCCTTCTGCA
Source organism: Burhinus oedicnemus (assembly GCA_008921705.1). Lineage (NCBI taxonomy): Eukaryota > Metazoa > Chordata > Aves > Charadriiformes > Burhinidae > Burhinus > Burhinus oedicnemus. Next base: position 982,099 of record VFFE01007181.1, read on the forward strand.
CTCTAGTGAAGAGGATGCCATTTCCTGCAATGTATTGCCATATAGGGAAGCTATCACGTGAGAGTCCAACGTCTCCTCTGCATCCGAGCTCTCTTTGAAACACAGACTTGAATTCAGGCTGTCTTTTGGTCTAGCAGGGTTATGGAATCACCCCTCATAGACAGATTTACTACTACGCTTATAGTGGGTATTGCTATGTGCTGAAGGGACAGTCATTTTCTTGAAAATATTTTCTCTGTACAGGCTGCTATCATTCTACTTGTGGGTAAAATGGTCTTTATTTGTGTTTGGGCCCCAAAGGCAACATCAAGCAACTGTATTAAAAAATTACTGAAGGTTTAGCAGTTTTTTAGATATTTAAAACAACTCTGTGTGTTAAAAATGTCCTAGAGTTCTGAATTACTGATCTGATTTTAAATTTTAGGTCTCATAATTGGCAGTAAAAAGCCAGAAAAGGTACTCTTTGAATACCTTTAATTATTTTCTGAAAAAGATTGCCACAAGGAAAAATGCATACAGTGATGTAGCATGTCAGGAAGTTTTTTAAAAAATCAGTTACTCGGTGTCAAAGCTCCTTCAGCAAAATGAATTATTTTTATTTCTTAACTTTAGACTTCCCCATTTTTTACCACTAACTTAACTTTCCTGTGTTTCTTAATGTCAAATGTAAGTCAAATATAAGCACGCTGATGCTCAATGTCCTCATTTTGTTTCCCAGTTCTCATTCTTCCCATGTTTCTCTAAAAGGAGGAGGAAGCCCTTTGTTTAGGCTACATGTTCTAAGAGTGAAGACTGTTTATAGAGTATTCATCTGTTTTTCTTGTCCATGATACATATGGTGACATCACTGCATACTTTTACGTGGTTTGGACAATGCAAAAGCAGCAGTGAAAATGGAGACAGCAAACAGAGCATGTTTTTATAATTAACTACAGAACTTAGAGTATAGCTTGTGAAAAAAGTTACAAAAAAAAAAAAAAAAAAAAAAAAAAAAAAAACCAAAAAACTCACTGCAGTTCTGAACTCAAAGGATGGACCTCCCTAAGCTGTTTTCCATATTTAGTGTCCAAAGAAGTTCTGCTCCTCATTCTTTGTTCTTTGTAGTACCAGGATTAAAATAGTCAAAATAGTTCTTTCCAAACACCTAACTGCTGTTGTTGATACTTAACAAGTGTTGGAATATGAATGAATTCAAACTGACAGGTAAAAACCCCCAATGTTTTGTCAACATTATGAAAGGGTCAATAGGAAGACATATATATATCTAGCTCCGTAACCATGGTACCTGGAATCAGCCAGAGGTAAAATCATTAAATGACTTGTTCAGGATGCAGTCAGAAAAGAATTAACAATTATGATGAAGCAAACCTGGGTTTTTTGTGGGTGTTTTTTTTTGGTTGTTGTTATTTATTTATTTATTTATTTATTTATTTATTTATTTATTTTAATGTTTAATTAACTAGGATGGCCATATGTTAAAATGTATGTAGGCTTATGTGAAATGTGTCTTACAGTTGGATGACTGGTGCCCAGGTAGCCAAGAAGGGCAACGGCACCATGGCCTGTATCAAGAATAGTGTGGCCAGCAGGAGCAGGGAAGTGATCGTGCCCCTGTACTCAGCGCTGGTGAGGCCGCAGCTTGAGTACTGTGTTCAGTTTTGGGCACCGCAGTATAGGAGGGACATTGAGGTGCTGGAGCGTGTCCAGAGAAGGGCAACAAAGCAACAAAGTCTGGAGAACATGTCTTATGAGGAGTGCCTGAGGGAATTAGGGTTGTTTAGTCTGGAGAAGAGAAGGTTGAGGGGAGACCTTATTGCTCTCTACAACTGCCTGAAAGGAGGTTGTAGTGAGATGGGCGCTGGTCTCTTCTCCCAAGTAACTAGCAATAGGACAAGAGGAAATGGGTTCAAGCTGCACCAGGGGAGGTTTAGGCTGGACATTAGGAAAAAATTTTTCACTGAAAGAGTTATCAAAGATTGGAACAGGCTGCCCAGGGAGGTGGTGGAGTCACCATCCCTAGATGTGTTTAAAAGTCTTGTAGATGTGGTGCTTAGAGACATGGTTTAGTGGTGGACCTGGTAGAGTAGGGTCAATGGTTGGACTAGAGGATCTTAAAGGTCTTTTCCAACCCAATTGATTCTATGATTCTATGATTTTAATTTACAGTGCTTATAAAATTAGCTAAGATAGCTAATGAGAAGTTAAAAAAAATTCTTGTGGACATGCAAGGTTCCTACTTTATCACAGACCTTTCTATGGTTTCAGGTCCAACAGTGAACACAAAGTCTAGCTAAAGCTTTTTTCCATTTTTCTTTTTCACAGGTAGAGCTGAATAAGCACCTCCTTTATCTTGCATTCATGTCAAGTATGTATCGCCATTTCTTTCAGCCACATGCAGCAAGTGTTTGATATTTGCTTTTATTTCAGTAGTTTGCTGTTGTTGACCCACAAGGAATTTGTGGTTCTTTCAAAAATTTAGATCTTTTTCTCATGCTCTACTAACATTTTCCTCATCCTTTGTGACTGCATTAGAAGTTTCCCTCCTAATTACGTACTTATTTGAATTGAATTTAATCCTGTTCTTTTCAGACTGTTTCTCTTGCTCAAAAATACTATTTTCAATTCTAATTCTATATTCCAAAGTGCTTGGAACAACTTCCAACTTCATGTCATTGGACGATTTTTTAAGTGTTCTCTTTAGTCAGTCATCTAAATCCTGAATCAAATTATTAAACTGCACTTGAAACAGGCCAGATCATTGCCCCCTCCACCAAATTCTCTTCCTAATATGACAATAATAAACACACTTTGAGAGCACAGCTGTCTGAAAAGTGCATTCACCTTATGTTCATTTCATTAGGCCAGTATTCCTTAGAGGTAGACAACATCACTGAGCAGATAACATGTTGTGGCTTATTCTTCTGTCAATCTGGAAGCTCTCATGGATGATATGCTGTCTGTGAGTCCTAGGCTGGTGTGGATGACCATGCTTCTCCTAAAAATACTTACAGAATTTAACCAAGATATCTTTCTCCTCCTCTTTTATCCTAAGTAGTATAAAACAATACTTGTCATAAAAGGAAATCAGATTGGTTTAACAAAATGGCTCTTAGATTGATGTTGGCTATTTCTTTCCACATTATTATGTTATATATGCTTGTGAATTGATTGTTTAATCACTTTTGCTAGTGTCTTTCTGGGAAGTAAAATATAGGAAGTAATTCTACAGGTTACTTTTTCTTGGTTTTGAAAATAAAATTTAAATATATTTAAAAATAGTTTCCCTTTTCTTGTCCTTGGCACTTCCTTTGCTGCCACAGATCTTCAAAAATATTCATGAGTGGTTTAAAGATTCATTTGATTATTTCCTTGAATACTCTATGGGAAATTTTATCAGACTTCGTTGATTTAAACACATCTTACTTATCTACCATTCTTTTCCAAATATGACCTCAGCTTCTAATCCCATAGTTTAAAAATACTTGTGTCATAGTGACTGCTCAAGTTAAACTTTCTGGTGAAGGCTAAAATAAATAAACCATTGACTACTTGAACCTTCTCTATGTTATCTGCTGGTTTTTGTACACTTCTTGTTAGAGTTAGCTTGCATACACACTTTTGTATGGCGTGGATCTCGTACGTACTTACTTGAATAAAGCAAACATTTTCGACTGTGCGAATCTGAAACTGAATTTTGGTGCTAGATCTAAGGTGTCCTTTGGCCAAGTATTCCTGATAAGTAAAGAGAAACTTTGTGTTGGTCCCTATTATTTCAGTGGCTCCGCAATTGGCACAGTAATTTTCAAGTCAGTTGGATTACAATCATGTTTTATAAAACATTTTAAAAACGTGGTTTATGAATTACAGCATCATGAATTTGTTTAGACGACAATTAACTCTTACAGAACAGACTTCCTATACTATTTAGCATTTTAAAGATATACCTGGTATCCTCAATTTCATGCAGAAATGAGTTGGCAACCTGTGTAGGTTGAGGCACAAAAATGTAGTAGTCTCCTGGTCTGACACTACAAGTCCGTGTGAATCTTCTGTGAGTATCATTTTCAGAAGTTCTGCTGTCTTGAAGATAATGCTTATCATCACACTGCACACATTTGGAGAGCAGGGAATGGAGTTAAATTTTCTTTATTTTTCCCAAATAGAGTTGTTTTGAAAAATCAACTGCCCTTTCTGACATGCGAACTGTACTATTTAATGTGATTCCTCTGCATTTACCAGTTCTGAAAAAACCCCAAAAATTAGAAAGCTTCCAAATTAGAAGAAATAAATCATAAGGTGAAAAGGCCATGCTTTTACGTCTAGCCTATAAATGAAGCTGCAAATTTTTGTGACCTAGTTTAATGAAAGGGTTAAACAAAGTGTTATACACTGTTTGCTGTCTTTAGGCATTTGTTCTGTATCCATAGACTTATTTTAATGTAAATAGGCACCTCAACAGCTGTGTCCCCTTAAGCACATTTTATTTAGCAGCTGGGTTATACACGTCACTTGGCAGCCATGGATTTTCAATTTTTCCCCGTGCCAAGGGGGCAGCTGGAATAATTTGAGTGCTCATTAATTTTGGGGAAATATGAGCTGTGTAAGTCAGACAACATGAGTCTTCTGTATGGTGTTGTACAAGGATAAGCGGATCAGTGTAGAAGCAATTTGCCCTGTCCCAAGGGGCCCTTCGTTTTTTAATAAGCTGGTTATGAAAATTCTATTTCTTTGCAGTTTAAAGAGTCTAATTAGAGCCTGTAATTTCTCTCATATAACTGGAGTGGATGAAGGTTAACGTTAGGCCTCCGGAGTCTTTTCACATTCATTTACAGACTTAAATCAGGTAATAGTTTGTAGCTAATTAGAACAGTGCATTAAATATTTAGTTTGACTTGACTTAACTGTGAGAACACATGGATGCTGTAGGGCTACAGAAATGATAAAGTAGAGCTAAATTTAATTGTTAATCAAAGATAAACTTAAAGGCTGTATAGTAATTTTAATACTGACTGGTATACCATGACAGTCTGAGCAGCAATTGCCTTCAGTTGGTTGAAATGTTAAGATAAACGAATATGATGTCTATTTAATGTCATTGCTGTAGCACTTTGATGGTTCAAACAATTCATGGTGTATATACAGAGCGTCTGAAGGATTAAATATTTTTCAGCATAGCAGACAGTTCTTATGTAAAATCTCATTTATGTTTCTATGCACTAACTCAGCATTTTCAGAAAGATTTTCTTAAAGAAATTGTAGTGCTTCTACTCACAGGAAGTCCAAGAATAAACACACATTCCTGCCAGAGTTTGCCAAACAGTAGGTCAGCTGTTCCATCAGTGCACTATCTGCATTTGCAGCTTTTGCTTTAGTGGATTTTTTGTTTCAGTGAATTCGTAAGGCAATCTTAAAATTCCATGTGCAACCTTTTCTCCTGTTCTTGTAAATAAAGCCTTCAGTTTTATTCTATTATGCTTGTAATTTGCAAAATTCTTTGCATTCTGTGAGTAGACCTCACTACAGTTTTCTGTGCTACATTATAAAAGCCTTCCTGTTGCTGGTTAAATTTGTAGAGCTTGAACCTTTTGCCACTGAAGTTAGTGTAAAAACTAATGTGAAATTCAGTTGTACAGAACCAAACGTAGGCTTACAAAGTTGAGCTCAGCACCACATTGACTTCTACCTAAAACCTTTGGTTCAAAGCGCAGGCAGGGATTTACGTCTCCTTGTAGTGAAGGAAAGCTTGCTCAAGCAAATCTGCATGAAAAGACAGGTAGATGATATCCTGAGTCATGAAATACAGAAGCTCACTTCAACACAATTCTGTAAAGATTCCATGAAACAGATCATACTTTATTCAACTAGATGTTTTTAGTAATGCCTCTCAGTCAGAGCAGGAGTGGCTATAGTTCAAATTTTTCTGGCTTTGCTCTACTGATTTTTTTTTTTTTTATTGTGCAAAATTTATTATATGAAACAATTTTGTTGATTAAATATATAGCATCCAACTAATACTACTCTCCTATTCCATATAAAATGGCATTGCACAGATGTAGCTGGGTGGACCTACCGGAAAGCCCAGAAGGACCTTGCATCTGATATCTTTTTCAATTATCCTTCTACAGTTTGATGTCTACCAAATCATTTTGCCTTTGGTAACAGAATTTAGTGCTCAGACAACAATGACATTCTGTTAGATTTTTAGCTGGTGAAATTTTTAAAGCCTTTTTACAAATTTGTAGAACTGATTCTTATTTCCAAAGAGAATTATGCACGCTAATTTGTTTGACTATGAGTACTTTAGTACTATTGTCTCTTTGCTCTTATGTTAATGCTATGGTAGTTTAGACTGGAGTCTCAACTGCTCATCTTCTTCCTAATCTTTCCTGCAGTTTCAGTGATTTCTTATCCCATAAACTGAGTCCAGCTCTCCTTTGTCTTGCCTGAAGGCTCCCTTGTATCCTCAGTAATTGGTGCTGATAGCAATGAAGTCCCTTGTTCGTTTATGAACAAGGCTGTGGGTCTAAAACTGGAGTAATAACAGTGGTGAAATACTTCAACGTGAAAAGGAAAGAATGCTGATAAAGGGAAGAGGTGAACTAATAATTGAGACAAAATGAAGAAGAAATATACTGTCTATTTGACAGGAAGAAAAAAAAAAAGACAAAAAAGCATCTGTAACCTCAAAATAGTCAAACTTTTCTGGCTATAAGCTTGTTCAGGCCTCAGATTCTTGGCTCATGATCTGTACCTTTAATCTCAAGTTTCCTCTCCCAGCATTTTTTGGATGCTAAAAACTCCATTACAGATTGGTAGAAAATCAGTGATAAAACTTCTAAATATCACCTTATTTTGTTACACTGCTTTCCCAGTTGCCAATTTTTATAAAATGGTTTATGACTGCAATAATCCCCTCAAAATCAGCTGTTACAGGAGATAATAGCCGATTGTCAGAGCATTAACCACCCTTGACTTCACTTTGGGCCATTACGTAACAAAAGAATGAACTGGTGGTAAGGTTGCCAGGTGTATTAAATTATATGATGAATTATAGAGATTCTGTAGTGGGGATTAGTGTCCAAAAGAGACTAGTGGAGATTGCCAAACCCATTATCTGATAGGACTGCAGGCTGGACAAAATCCCAAGGGTGAAAGGCCAGTACTTTATCCATTATGTCATCCTCTAATCTGTGTCTGCACCATGCACAGTGAAGTATACTGCAAATGAGGTACCATTGTTCTATGTTACATCCTGGAACTATGTTATAACAGAAATGGAGACATTGTCAGTATTTGGTTACTTAGAATTTAGTCTGATTTTGCTATTTTCTCATGGATTCTTGCAAAAATAATTAGTTGGTATACAAGAAAGTTAAGTAGCATAGTAGCAGAAATTGTATGAGCCTGCTTTTTCCACAGAAGCTTCAGTTAGATCCAAGAAAGTTGGTTATGTCATGGTTTCTGCTCTACTCCCTTCCCCTCCTCTCCATTTAGAAAAATCAATTTGTTTAGGCTGCTATTTTGCATTTAAGGAAGAAAATATCTATTCTACATTTCAGCAAATCCACCAGCGTTTTGAAGAATGGCAATGACAGATATAGTTGAATTATCCTTAAGTTTGTTCATCTAGGCTTGGCTGTTAATGGTTTCTAATGACTGATCTGGAATCTTGCACATCAGGACTGGAAACAAAAATTTCTTTAGCTTTTCAGATGAGAGCACAGAACTTGTTCCTAGCTCCAATAAATAGTATCATATTTTACTTTGAAATAGTAATATTCTTATGATGGAAAACTGATGTCAGGTAATTTTTGAAAGTTATAAAAGTGAGAGTTAAAATTTTCCTTTCCCTCTATACCCCATATAGTTGAACTCATTGTACGATGGCCGACTTTACCAGTGGAAGGATATAAAAAGTAGAATACATAAAATTTTCTAAAACTCGGTAAAATATTTCTAAAATAGTTCTTCATTAAAAGTGTGTGGTATATACACAATATTTAGAGGTGCCATATAAAGATTTTATTGGCACTCTATAGATATATCTGCAATATTTATAACACACTTAACCCATTGGTCTCAAAGTAATTTGTAAAGGTGGGAGAAATGTTATCACTTGTATTAAAAGTAAAAGTTACAGTGAAGGTAACAAGTTGGGTTTTGGTAATCTCATTTTTTGTGGGTTTTTTTTGTTTTGTTTTTTTCAAGTAATTAACTTTTTGAAAAGAAGTCTCTGGGATGTCATTTTCTAGACATGGTCTCAGCCCAAAAGTTTAATATCCTCAAAATCTGTGAAAATTTTTTTTGCTAAATTAACTGTTAAACTGCTAAGAAGAATTTAGTACATTCAAGATATAAACTGTTGTATTACAATTTTTACATTATTGGTTGCTTATTTAATGTTTGATATATGCTGCACGCTAAGCAGTGAAAATAAGCTAGAAAGTATTAGATGCTGCTTAGACCTATTTTGTGAGTTTTTTTGTTTTGCTGTTAAATGCCAAATCTTAAATGGTTATTTAATACAACCTATTTGCTCTGCCAAATCTTTACGTATAATTCTTTAGTGATAAGCTCTTTCTGTGCCATTTGAAGCTCATCTGCCTGTGAAGGAACTGTCCTCGCTCAGTTCTCTGTGACCAATAATTCAGGATGTATAAAGGGGCTAGAACTTGTGTCCCGTGTAAAAGGCCTGAAATGTCTTGTTCCTTTTAGAACTATGTCAACCATCAAACTCATTTAGGGAAGCAATAAGCCTTGCGCTAATGTGGTGTTGGACACTTTCTCATCACCTGCTCTATCCTTGCACAGTGTAAAAGAGCATAATCTTGTCATTCTCTGCTAACAGTATTCCTAATGTATTGGGTGAATTTTGACAGTGGGAAATTATTCTTCATAAATCTTGAGTTGCACTATCATTTTCCGTAAATCAATGAAAGATGTCAACACATTTTCAGTGCTAGAAGAAATATTCTTACTCAGTGTCTCACATAGAACGTAGCTTGTTTGACTTTTCTAAAAGTGACCCTCAGCAGCCCTAGACCTAGAGCGTAGATCTAGAAATACTCCTCGCAGACAAGTATGACACAGTAATGCTGTCCCCTGCACACAAGGGATTAACTGCAGCATCAATTTCCTTTTTTTCCTGCGTGTATTTTCTGAGGTAGGTCTATACAAAGAGCTGTTGGGGATGCGGATGTTTGGGAAAGCAGGGCTCAGTTGATTGATGATCCCCAGACAGATTGTTTTTCTTTGTTACTGTTTTTGCTTACAATATCTTGTTTTCCGGTTAAATAGACCTATTAATTATTTGGGGTTTGTTTCCATTAACTGTCCCATCAGTATTTAGGGTACAACACACAGTGTTTCGGATATCACTATAATAGAAAGCACTGTTATAAAATTGTGTGGGTTCAGTGTATAATTGCAGGAAGGAGAAAACATGAGGAAATGTATAAATGCAAACTTTTCCAAAAGAGGTATTTTAAATACTACAGGAGAAAAATTAACAATGAAGAACCTTTTACTGAGTAATTTAGTGTTTAAGGATTCAATTTCATGAGGTAATGGCTTCAATTTCATGGCTTCCTTGCACCGAGTGCAGCATAAGTTGAGGCTTTCAGCACCTTATAGGGTAAAGGTCTCTAATAGGGTAGAAGATATTGTAGTAGTGGTATCTTGTGTTGGATCACAGAGCTTTGTAGCCCTTATCAGTAGAATTTTGTGTGCTCATTTAAAGCATTGTCTTAATGGAACTTCCTGCTAACTTATCAATGCAAACAGGTCCTTAATGCGTTTTTTTGCCACTTCATAATAAAAAAAGAACTAAAATTAAAAAAGCTACAAAGACATTCAGAGATAAGGTGAAGTTTCTAGAGTGACCTCATACTTCTACTGCTCTTTTCCTATGCCTGTTCATTGCCCTATATGTTATGCCTTTTACAACAACCAGATACACTGGAGTGCACTTGGAATTCGGGTATCATTTTCAGATTACTTTGTGTGTGTGTAGGTTGAAGTTAGAAGCTCTAACACATCTCAAAAATCAATACATTTCACAAACTCAATGTTTTTCCCTTTTCACATTTGGAAAGGTTACTTGTGCAAAGACCCGTAGCACGTTCAGATTTTTTGAATGTGATCTTACTGATCTTGATGAATGGATCCAGTATGACTCTCAAATACCTTTATGACTGCACCCAGACTGTTTCTCACAGGAGAGTGTGGCGGGTTAATGCCATCTCTTTAACACAGGGACCAACAGCACCAACAATTTCCCCTTTTCCCGTTGGTGTCTTCTGAGGTAGAACTGTACGAAAGGATGCTGGAGAGAGAATAGGAGGAGGAGAGTATGTAAGGAGGAGTGATACTGAAGACCAACCTTGAAGTGGCAACAGGCACAGTGTAATGTTGGGAGGGAAGCAGTGGAAGTGTAAATAAAACCTCAAGCTTTTTCTAAATTTGGAAGTAAGTTTAGGTTACTTACTTTTGGAGTTTGAACCTAAAAAAACCATGAGAAAATTATAAAACAGCAGGACCCCAAGGAAGAGAATCCAGTTATTGAGTCTGAAAGGATGAGTAAGTTTATCCTGGATAACTAATTTTAAGAATATTTCCATTATAACAAAGGGTAAGAAGAAATGGAGCATGAAAAATTCAGAATCAATGGAGAGTGTAGCTGGTTGGAAGAGACAAGTAATTTACAACATAAAACTGAAATAGCAAAAGAATAGAATCAGAAGTTAAACCCTGGCAAATTAGAATCTGATGTAATTGTCACTTCTGCCACCAAAAATTACAGCTTCTAAAGTTAACTTTTACCCTTTTTTTTTTTTTTCCCATTTTATTTTTTTTATGTCTTGGTAGACTTTGAAAGAATGGGGAACCTCCCTAATGCTATTTTTCTGAGAAGAAGAAGGGATCTGCCTGTAAGGGATGCACATGAGAATTTCAAAATGAACATTTTTCTTTTCATCTTGAGCTCTGCTAAGTTTCCCTGTATTCTTCCCATGTACTCTCTTAGTCATATTCAAACAGAGTGAACCAGAATTTTGCTCATGTGCTGTCTAGATGACAAGGGTCCTTGCAACAGTGTCTTCAGCTGTATTGGGTGAGATGCTCTGAATTGCTGTTCTGCTGAATCTTTATTTCTAGCTGGCCTGTGGTTGTATATCACTACTCCAGCACAGGAATGATTCATTGCTACTTAATATCTGAAATTATGTACGAAACATTTCCTATCTTAAGTATGTTCAAAAGACTCTCCTATGTGACTGTTCCTCAGGCTTTCTACTATGATACTATGCAACTATCTTTTCTCTATACAGTTTGGTCAATTCTACAGCAGGAATTGCCTGAAGAAGTCTCTGGAATGGCCAGATTCTCCAACCAAGTAGCTAATTAACATTCTGAAGTATACAAATAGTGCCTGTTTGTAGGTGGTCTAGCCATAGCATGAGTTGCCTGGGAAAACCTTGAGGACTGTCCCAAATTCCCACCTTGAGAGCTCCTGTAACAATTAAGCCAGCTCTTTGTGGTGAGGCTACTTAGGAGTTCAGGCAGTCACTTAGTCTCACATTGATCTATTGTTCCCAATCGGGCCATTCGCTCATCTATGCAGAAACTACCTGGGGTATTCCTGAACCACCATAACTTATAAATATGGGAACTTGAATTTCATCCCTATATCCCACTTATAACTTAAATTCCATAGCTCTTGCCACAGGACTATTTTTATTTCTCGCTGAGCCAGAAAGAAAAGACTGTTTTGCTGAAGGTGTCCATGAAATAGTTTGCAGCTGCAAATAGAGGTCTGCACTGTCAGCTGCAAGCAGAAGTCCCATTTTCCCTCCCACACTGTATTTCAAGTTTCTGGAAATACTATTTTACCAGCTGTTTGGCATGAAGATGTGACTTCACAGTTCCAGTGTGTAGAATCTTGCAGATTGACTCATCTTGCTTAACATAGGTAGAAGAAGGTCCCTATTCTCTTTGCTATGCTGCTAGTTAAATGAAGTTTCAGAGGTGAGGACAGTTCAGGGACTGCAGATTAGTCCATGCATAATGGATGAAACTGTTAAGTGGATATTTCAGATGAACTGGTTAGCACTGAAATAGCTGTCATTTAAATCATCATTCTTAGGTTTCCTCACTAATGGTTGAGTGTATGCATCTCTGAGATTTTATATAAGCTGTCTGTCCAGAGTTTAAAGGTTCAAACTTCAGAATATTCCCTAGCTGTAAAAGCAAGAAACTTGTTAACAGTACTCTCTTATTTTTCAAAATTTGAGGGGATGCAACAAAGAATAAAGAGCAAAACACCTGTGTGATCCAAACCATGATCTGTGCCTGGGTAAGGCAACAAGAGTGTAAAACAAAGAGACTGGAAAACCAGAGAGAAAGCAAGTTAAAAATAATGATAATATATGCAGTTAAATATCTACTGTTGGTTAAAGTATTTTACTCAGTGTAAGACTTGTGTTCAGTTTTGTCTGAACTACTGAGCTTGGTGGTTCAATGCGTTAGTATTATTTAATTCTGCTGTGTACATGGGAGTAGTTACCAATGCAACTTGTGATGACTGTTGACATGTTGTGCTGCTTCTCACTATCTCACTATGGAGTAGTGGTTTGGACTAGAATCCCCATTCTTGCACGCAGAAGCTGATAGTCATAAAATGCACTGTTGAAATTAGATTGTTGCTTAATATGAATATGATTCTACAGTTCAAAATCATTTAAGCTTATGCAGCAATCTTTTAGTAAGAACAGTAAGTGAGTGAATGGAGTGCTCTTTCCCAGAGGTGATCCTTCTAGGTCAGGAGTGAGACATAATAACGAGGTAATATATGGGAGGTTTCTACAGCTGCTGTTTTAAAGATAATTAAAATACATCACTCTCAAATAGTATTCTTTGCTATTCAACACCTGCTTTAGGAAAATATAGAAAAATATGAAGTGAGAAGGTCACAAGCTCTATTAAAGATTCTAGTTCCACTGTCCTTTTAGTTTCTGTAATGTTACTGTGGAGCTTTTACTCCATTTGCTGTGAACATTGGCTTAAAAAATTAGTAGTCTATGGTACATCTGTAGGAGCTACATACTGTGCAGGAATAGCAAATACAGTTTCAAAGATTAAAGTTTTTGCTCTCAGAGTAAGCTTTGTTTTGCATTCAGTGAATATGCTAACATCTACAATTTTCAGTTTTGTAGATAGGATATAACAATTCAAAACTAGTGCTTCTGCCTGAGGATATTTCCTTTCTCCACATCTAACAGTTCATGTTAAGCCTTAGTATGGTTGATATTATATTTTACAGGTCAGACATTGAAAATATTTTGATTCAGGTATCCCTCTCATACAAAGCTTTCAAAATTATCCAGAACCGAAGGGTTTTCTTTCTGTCATATGTTTTTTGCCAGAGATGTGCTTATACTCTCTGATGCAGATTCCTTCTCAGGTGAAAATGGTCTCTTGATTCAGTCACCGCGCTTGGGTATTGAAAGGTATTTTTCTCATTTGGCTTCTACTCAGTTAGCCAAAGCATATGTAAACTATGTAAATGTTGTTACTGGATCTTCTGGGAATGGCCCATAACAACTTTGCTTTTATTCAGTCTGCCTTGATTAAAATGTTCTCTTCATATGGATTCAAAAAAATTTTTAGTGTCCTAGCATTAAGTGTTGTACCATAAGATACCGATATAGGTGTATCAGTGTATATGTATGTATGTAGTGTATACACTTATTAAAGCTCATAGTTTCTATTGTGTTATTTTCTTTAAGGTCCAATATAAACCACAGAATGAGACACGCTTGATACTTCCTCATCGATTATAAATTATAGAGATTTCAATCATATGCCTCAGTACTATATATTTATAAAATAAACATTTCATGCAATCATTTTGCAGAGCAGAACTGCTCTGACACACTTTTCATTCAGTTACTTCAGATATTCAAAGAAGAACATTTGGTGGTTACTGTTAACAGTTTTTACCTAACAACATTTATCTTACGTGGTATCTGAGAATATGGATGTATATTAAATCTGGACCCCTAATGTCTTGTCAATTTACAATGACAATTTCAGTGGTAACTATGATGCAGTGTGTCCTGTTGTGCAGCATACATAGCCCATCACTGCTCAGGTCTTGTCCACGTGCAGAAGTTGAAGTAATTTGAACTTATCCTGCTAAATTAATGGAGCACTTCTATAATACTGACTTAGTTGTATTTTTATGTAGATGCAGAAGACAGGTATATGACCACAGTAACTTTGTCCCTGTTTATTGGTATTATACCATGGATGGTACCAGCATATCTAGAATTATTACGTAAAATACCTATCCAGAAGAGTAAAACTAGTACGAAAGAGGTGTGTAGATCCAAGCTTCTTTTGAAAAATGGGATTTAGAATGTAGAATTATTCAGACAAGTTTCAATTCTAATAATTTATTACCTAAGTCATTTCTGTGATCTCTGAAATTAGACAATAATATGGCAAACATTTGTTTTGTAAAATTACTTCTACAGTGAGTGGCTAGGCACTCATGAGTGTTTCCCACTGCAAGCTTACAGTGAATTAAGTTTACACTGGTGGGTTCAATGAACTAAACAAATGAAACTTTTAGAAGTAGAGCTATAATCAGAATTGTTTGCCAGCAGAGCTGATTTTGAGGATTTTTCTCACTATTCTGAATAGAGTATTAAACAATATTCATAGAAAAAAATATTAATGTATCTTTAAGGCCAATGTAAAAGAAAAACTTCAATGTATCAGTGGCATTTTTAACTAAAATACCTTCCTGTGACCTTACATGGCTATTTTCTTACCAAGCTATTATGAACAATAAGTCATTCTTTTAAGTAATGAGCAGTGTAGAAGTGGTATTTTAAAATTATAGTTTACGTTTCATTTTATAAAAGAATATAATATACTTCATGTTGGCACTGGTAAACATCATTTATATAACACGCACAGTGAAAAGTGCATAGAGAAAAATACACAACTCATTGGGATAGGGAAGGAAGGAAGCATTTAATAAAATCTGATTACTCATCTTCAGTGTTAGCACTCTATAGCTTTTATTTTTATTATTTCAAGTAATGCCAAAGAATTAGCAGTATTTTTTATGATGCTTAAAATATCTGTCTAGTGAAACTGCAGATACCAAGTGTCCTGGTTTGAGGGCCCAAACCACAACACCAAGTCAACTGTATGCATAAAATGTACTCAGAGAAAAGTAATTAAAATCCTTGCAACAGAATCACAGAGGAAGCCCATTCCTCGTGATGATCTATGATACCGATTTGATCAAATTTTATTTTTTGTAGGTTTAACACAGTTTGCTTGCTGCCTAGGCCTATTATCATGCTTATTGCTCATCCTTTTAGATAAGGCTAGTCTGCTTTTATTAGGAACATAGCGTAGTTTGATTCTTTACAGATTATATAGATCATTAAATATGAATCTCTCAGATGTATTCAGTCCCATCATAGACTATATTTGAGCATCATCTTCAGGAAGAAAAACCGTGATAGTGATTTATGCTGTATTTTGATGGTATAAATCTCACTCCGCCCTTCCACATGTGTTTAGAGAATAAAGGTTTTCTTTATTAGTGTTTTTGGTAGCCATCAACAAAGCATAAAAGTACCATTCCTTTGTTTAATGCTGTGTTCTTTAGAGTCTTAGAGTAGGATTATGCATATTGTTTGATTCAAACTAATGAACAACACTACGCAGTCAGTGTGTATACTTTTTAAACGATATAAATCATGATTGAGTTCTATGTACATGTTATGTTTGAAAGACTGGGAAAAGTTTTGTGATTGAAATCTGATCTTTAGGCATGATAATAATGCAAAACACCAAGTATGCCTAGAAACAGGATCTGTCCATTATGAAAATGGACAAAAGGGCAATGAGGCAATGTAGTATCACAACTAACAGTAAAGAGGGAAACTTTCAAAGACATTTTAAAACTTCTTCCGTGAAAAAAACCTATGGCAACTTAACATAGAGTTGGTATATTCTGCAAATCATTTGTCTCACTGTGAGTGAGAAAAAAGTGCTAATTGAAAAAACTAGAAGAAATTTAATTCTATGATTTTTTTCTTTAATTGCAAATTAATTAAATCAGAGGTCTTCATAAATTTCTCATATTGTGACATTTCTTTGTGTGTAATTAGCTTTCTGTATAATTTAAGCATGTCTTTTGTGAATCTGAGATCAATTAGCTATTGAATAAAATGCTCTGGAGCATATTTTGTTATGTACAGCTTTTTAATAATGATAACAGAGTAAGTATACTGATAAAAAGATAAAAGGATCTGATGTTGGTTTAGTTGCAATTTTTAGTGTTACAATATGGAGTTCATAATTTTCTTTCTCATACATAATGATAGCACCATGTTCGCAGCTACAAATTGCCAATTTCCATTCCTAACTTAATCTTTATTCTATCTTCAAAATACACAAAATGGCGAACAAATTATTCTATTAGAAAATCAGTGACATTTTGAATCTCTTGTGTAAAATATTGCTAATTTCACAGAATCATTTAGGTTGGAAGGAACCTCTGAAGATTATCTTATCCAACCCCCTGCTCAGAGCAGGTGAAGTTAGATGAGGCTGCTCAGGAACTTCTCTGGTCAGATTTTTAATATCTCCGAGCAGGCAGGTTCTGCAGCATCTCTGGGGAACGTTTTCTAATATTTTATCACCCTTGTGTTAAAAATGTTTTTCCTTATATCAAATCAGAATTGTTTAGGACCTTCTTTTGACTTTTGTCCCTGTTGTGTTGTTCTTTTAGAGACCTTCAAGAAGAGTCTGTCCTCTCCAGTATGTCAGTGTCTGTCTTGTATGGGGGAATCCAAAACTGAGCTCAGTATTCCAGATATGGTCTTACAATGTATTCATCTTGCTAATGTGGCCCAGTATGCACTTGCCCTCTTTTGCCTGGACAAATCATTAGGGAATGGGAAAATGCTTGTGGAAGTTTAGGCACACGGAATGAGAGACATAAGCCTTAGCATGGCATGAGCAAGGCTACAGGGGGCAGAATATTGGCTTTAGCTGTAGCTGTCAGGTGCTATTCCCAATTCTCTTGCTGGGAGCTTAGTCGGATCAACTGGGGTTCACTATGTTCCATCTTAGCCAGCTCTGTCAGATGAAGAAGGTACGGAACTGTCTGAGATTTCTAGACGGAATATGCTAGGACCCAGGACAGTGATTTCTTTGCTCAGCGCACACACTGGTGGGGTTACAGACCCAGCCTGAACAGAGGGGCTGTGAGTGCCGTGCAGACTTGTATTAGTGAGGCAGAGGAAGCTCTGGACAACATGATCCTTTCCCATTCCCTGTTTATCTAGCTAAAACCCACTCAATTATCTTTGCTGTAGCTTCCCATGTATAGAATAAGGGTTGAGAGCAGAAGGTATGAGGTAGAAAATGCGGTCATCAGTCTACTGTGAGGACAAATTTACAGCTGTTTTCAAGGCTTCTAAAATAGTGCAACCCTGAACCTATCTCTATCTGATAAGAAAGAACTGAGAAAATGGTAAAGACAGAAATATTTCACTGGAAATTTTCTTTTGCTTTCTAAATGGCAGCTGTCTGAAGCTGCTCAAAAACGCAGTTTTGGATATAAGTATTATAACATGGAACTGTGGAGTCCAGACAAACAAGTGTTACCGTTTAGCATCTATCAAGGCCTACCCTGCATCCAGTGTTTCCAAAGTATGCCCTTCTTCTCTGCCAAGAAATTTTATCTGGGCAGAATTTTAAGGAAAGCAGCAATTTTCTAGGATTTCTGGACTGTGTCTCTGTGTGTATGTCTGCGTGCATGCACGTGCATAGACCAGCTGCACAGCTTTTTGCACAGATATTTCTGTCTGGGAAATGTGGCAACCCTGCATGGGATTCTGAAGTTTGTCACTTGATAGCGCAAGTGCCACCTGTGGGTACCTGTGTCGAAGTTGACAAAGATACTGTGTCGTATGAACCTTGAAAACTGAGTGTAATTTTCTTGTCTGGTGTTTCAGATCCTTCATCTACAGAAGTGTTTGCTAATTAAGTGCCTCTTCCTCCACACTGTAGCAATTTTCTGAATTCATAAGTGCAGAACAAATTTGTCTGAAACATGCAGTTTTGCCTTGTGCTCCAGTGGTTTTAGTCTATTCTCACTTACACTTTAACCATAGCTTTAGTTAAGTGTCAGATATTAAAAACATCCCAAGAGATCAGACACTCTGTTACATAGTAAAAAAGCCGCATTTTGTCATGAAGACATCACTGGCAGAGATTTTTTTTTTTTTTTAACCTACTGTTCTGTTTAACCTGTAATACTTTCTTAAAAAGGGTCTATCCATACGAATTGCACATCTGTATCTGAAGTTCCACCGTCTAAGTTTTAAATGTAGTATTAATTGACTCAGTCTTTTGCATTGTACTTTCAGGTTCGCATTTTTACCTATCTGATTGGAAGAGAAGCTGCTTTTGCTGATAACCTGAAGTGGATGGCCTGTGCTAACAAAGGTTAGTTAACCTTCAACTGTGAAAGCCTTACTTTCAAAACCCTATTACTGAGCCTTCCTGCATATCTGACCCTTCTACAGATATGATGTCACTGACAGCTAATCAGAGAGGATGGGTTGGTTTTTTTTCCAGGAAAATAAAAGACTGATTTACTTTGTTGCAAACAATTTAAAAAGCAAAAGACCAATTTGAAATGTATTTTTTTCTTAAAATATGTATGAAGTTTTTAAACTATGTGATCTTAAATTTTTGTTCAGAGAACAAAGTTAATTTCAAAGCATTTGTTCTATTATAGGTTTTATTACTCAGAGTTAAGTTTGGTTCCTAAGAACATTGGGTGCAAGTCCTGTTGAATTAGGCATGGTATCTAAAACACCAGACATCCTGTCCCTTGAGGAACTGACAGTGTAATTGAAAAAATAGTTTTATATTCTTTAAGGAAGGAGCATTAAAACGCGAGATGCTGAGATGCTACAGGAAAAGTATTGACTAATATAAGAATGATTCCGAAAAAAACCAAAACCCCCAATTAATCTTCAGGTTTTCCTTTTCCTTTCCTCTTGGAAAAAAACAATTTTCTTTTTTTCGTTGTGCCACATTACATTATGATGAATTGCATCAGGTGCTATCCATTTAGTCATTATTTCTTTAACTACTGTTATGTCCAGCTGATGGAAATTACTCAGTCTGAAGTCTTGTCTTAATCAGCTAATATTACACCATAATTTAGTTTAAATAATAGTATAAGAATCCTTTGAAGCATCTTTTTGAAGACAATTTAATCAACAAAATCTTTTAGCTTTTTAGCCCAACTCTACAGATTCATAAAGATCTAAGTACAGCAACTCAGAAATTAGGACCAGACAATAGAGACTGCCTTAGTAGATCATCTGGTCCACGTCTTCCTTATTCCCAGAGGGAGAAAAGTGGTCACCTATGTCATTCTTTAGGACTACTTTGTTCTTTTCAGAGCCGTGTTGCTTTGAGTCAGAATCTTACTCATATGAATCAACTAAACAGTTTAATGACTGTTCCTTTTATAATTTTTTTCTCTCAATTTAATAGTTACAATACCTGCTCTCTGATAGCTTAAAATGCAAAATTCTTCTACCTCTAATCAGTAATTAAATACTTTTTTATAGCTTTGAAAGTCACAATTGGAAACAGCATAAGTCATTATGTCAGACAGTATGGATTTAGATCTTTTTTTCTTACAGTTTTCAGCTACAGCTCATCCATTTTCTTTCAGTGAAATGAAGGATTACAGCACAACAGATGAGTGTAGCAAAGCTGGTCTAAAGACTGGCTGAATGGCTG
Organism: Burhinus oedicnemus; assembly: GCA_008921705.1. NCBI lineage: Eukaryota > Metazoa > Chordata > Aves > Charadriiformes > Burhinidae > Burhinus > Burhinus oedicnemus. Next base: position 1,001,956 of record VFFE01007181.1, read on the forward strand.
GACTGCAGTTTACCACTTGCATGGGTGGGCCGAAGTATGTTGTTGTCACTGCAGGTCAATGACCCTAAAATCAATTTTCCTTGCAGTGATTTTCCACTTGGAAGCACAACATAGATGAAGGCTGTTTGCAGGGTTTCCAGCTGACTGGACTGTGGACAGCAGTCCTTTCCTTCAAAATGGGTCACAGGGGAAATTCATACCACCTTGCAAAACTTCTTTAGCTTCTAGATTGTGATGATGAAACCTTGAAAAACCCCGAGCGTGTTTTTCTGTTACATTTTTATGTATAAGTAGGGCATATCTAGAGGGACTTGGCTTAATGAAGCAAAACACCAAACCATTTTATATACATTAAAACATTCAAGGACCCCGAAGTCCCTTTAGAGCGGTTTGTGAAATTTGCAGTGATTTACTCTTCTGTGTCATAAGCAAGTGCACATAAAGGAAAAGAATAAAAATTTACTAACATCCTGAAGTGAACAAAGATAAAAGTTTCTAGCGCTTAGTGTGCATGCGCCAGATTTTAAGGTAAGCAGGCAGTACCTTTGCCTCAGCAGTCACTTCCAGCAGGAAGCTGTAAAGGTAAAGATGGAAGTTAATGCGTTACTAACAACCAGGATTAAACTTTTTTTTTTCAGTAAAATTCTCTATTGCATTAGTAATTTGACAGTGTCTGTTTTAATTATTATTATTTTTTAAAATTTTTATTACGGATCATCACTGTGCTTGGTGTATTGTAAAATGATGACAAAGGAGAGGATTCATCAGTACAAAGGAGCAGAGGCTGAGAAAGCCACATAGAGAAAAATGCTTTGCATATTGGAGGTCTGATAGCAGCTCTCCTCTCTAACTGCCAGCAGAGGACAGATCAGCCCCGAGGCAAGTTGTGCCCCAGCTGTGGCGGTTTATAGACTGTTGTATTAGCAGAGGAGAGTTGCATACAGGAAGCCCCAGTCACATCCATTCCCATTATTAGCATGACCCCAGCACCTCGTGCACTGTGGGCTCTTGAGGGGGGTGGCAGGCAGCCAGTTACAGATACTGTTCACCTGCTTGAGAGGCCTCTTAGGTGGGGGGGCAGGGGGGGTATTCTCCATGGGACTTTTACAGCTGCAGTGAAACAATGAATTCCCTCCTTAGTCGCTACCCAAAGAGGATTTTTTTAATTCTGTTTATTAGTTGCAAGACTATTGCATCTATTTTGCACAGTGTCCAGAAAATGAAAAGTACTGCGCTCCATGTAAAAATCTGTTTGAGGCATTTTGAAAAGTTATGAGTCTAACGGTGGATATTTTAGAGAAGAAACAAGCCATCCAAAAACACTGCAAGGACTGTGTAATTTGGAAAGGCAGCTCACTTGCAGAGCCTAAGTGTCTGTCTTTAACCACATTATGATACATATCTCATGCTTGTCATTAGCAAATCTCACCCATTTCCTTCATGATTTTTTTTCCTGCTGGGGAGGGAAAAAAAAAGCAGCGCTGACTGTAAGGGCCCCTAAGGTGGCATAATTCACACACCAGGGAGCTGAGAAGCAGGTGTTAGAATGCAGAAATGTAAGCACGGGTTTGCTGCTATTGCTTGCATGGCCTCAGCAGCTGTGCTCAAGAACTTCAGAGCATGTCTTTATCTGATGATTAAACCTTGGTATAGGAAGAGTAAGGTTTTTAAATCCATGGGGTACCTCTGATCTCCAGATAAGAGAGAGAAATTTAGCAGTGTAGGAAGCTAATTCTCGTGAGGTTCGGCATTTGTACACGTAGCTACAAACACATGCATCATCAAAAAGTCTAAATATTCAGTGAAAATGAACTATGAATGTTACCTAATGCTGTCCCTAGCTATAATATAGTAACTTTTGGTAGAGTTTTCCCATTAGGAGGTGATTGAAAAATAGGTATTAGAATGAGCATTAAAAATATGGGAAATATCGTTCACGTAGCTTTTGCAATTCCTTGCACTTTGTTGTAAAGAAAGCTAAAACTTAAGGAAAACAACTTTTTGTAGAAACAAAGTAAATAGATGAACCATAAATTCACAGAAGATAGGTAATTGTTCTTATTACATGGGTTATGAAAACTGTGAAATCATTGTAGATTTTTCTCATGTGAGCTATAAAAAAAACATATTTACCAGAAGATTAAACAGACAAAATCTTCAATGCAAGAAAGGAACTCTTCCCAAAAATTACAAATGAAACCCATCCCTGAGACCACATTATAAAAAACCTAGAGAGAATCCATATGGTTGTGTCTTATGATACCATCTTCATCTAAGTCTTGTCTTTTACATATCTTTAGCAGAAATTTTTACATTTCACTAAACTCAGTTATTTGAAGCAACCTGATTAAAAGGAATGTCTCTAACTCTCTCTTTCAACTTTTCATCTGTTGCAGCCTGATACATGAATAAATATGTGAAACACAGATATGATTAAAAAAGATAGGATTTTTTCACACCGCATTTTTTTCTTCCACGTGCTAACCTTGACTTCTTTAACGGTCATACGTGTTGGGCAAGGAGCACTGCATGGCTAGCCTGCAACTATAGGCATGCCAGTATACCTGTGCTGATTTACCATCTGGCTGTTTCCAAATAGGATGCTCAATGTCGCTTCTTTCAGTGTTGGGGTAGACACAAACTTTCACTTGTCTTTGAGACCTTTATTTCTTTGCTAAATTTATATGAAATTGATTCAGACTTACTCATTATCTCTTTTAGTCTTCAGAGATTAGGCTACAAGCTGTTTTCTCTATTGTGCAGTTTAGAGATACGGTTTGCAACTAGGACAACAAGAAATATCTACTTTGTTTGCAGCGTGCTGCCTAGAGAGATCTGTAAGAGTTATGATATGACAGCATGCATTCTCAGAAATACTACAAAGAGAAATACCTAACATAATATGCATCCATATGAAAAATAGTTACAAGTAAGTGCTCAAATAGGCATCTGCTCATGTTGGCTGTACCTGGTCCAAATGGATCTCTTCTAAATGAAGGAAAAGAAGAGAAGAGAAGATAATTCAGCATTATGAGTGTCTTGTAAATGTGTAAACCTGTATGGCACAACACTGAAGTGTTTCAAATTGAGTTCAGTTTTCTGTTTCTCTCTCTCTTTTTTTTTTTTTTTTTTTTGAATAATCCAGCTAAATTTTTTCACTTGAAAAACTGACATAAAAACATTTCAGGAGGCAATCGGAATGCATGCTCATTTTAAAGCAAGGTATTCTTTTATCTCAAAGGTAAAGTATAGGCTGTGATTAAAGAATTTCCCAGGCATCCAGGAGCTTCTTAAATGAGTCTTTAAATGTCTTTAACATCCTATCTTTTAATGAAGTAGGACATTAAAAAGTGTTTAACGTGTATGGGTAAGAAAATTCCGCTTGACTAAAGAAGACTTTTATCACCTTAGATACAATACAAATTTTTTCAAGTAGTTTATCTCCTCTGACTTTTCAAGCATTATTTTATATGCTCTTATATATATATTAAGTGTCTAAGTGCAGGTGTTGTGCTGTTGTTCACTGTACACTATTCAGTCCAAGTAGATCTCTGTTCCAACTGTAATTTTTCACACTGTTGTAAGAGAAGTGCAAGTACTGGCATAACGTGCACTGAAAAGTACATGAGCTCAACACAACAAATAATACTGGAATGGCGATGTATGACTGCATAGAAAACACTGAAACAAAACAGTGACTAAGTCTGGTCTTTAAGGACAACTGAAAGTATGTGTTTGGTAAAAGGAGAGATGAATGTACGTGGAGGTCCCCTGCTTTAAGTTTCCTACAGAGAAATGAGCAGAGTTTGTGTGCTCTTTCCTTTTAGTGTCTTAGTCCTCGCTTATAGCTATTATGCACTAGTCTAAGATGGAGGAAGAAAGGCCAAAGGCTGATTAGTCTATTTGTGCTTGCGTTTAATTTTTTTGAATTTCTGAGTGGCCTGTGCTTTTGAGTATGTAACTTGAAGCATGGGAACAGTGCTGAATATGGCTTCTGAATATTGGTTCTCTTTTAAGCTTCCTGAAATGAAACGTACCAAAATTCAGGCAC
>VFFE01007181.1:1006056-1038492 GCA_008921705.1 Burhinus oedicnemus
TTCACTTGAAAAACTGACATAAAAACATTTCAGGAGGCAATCGGAATGCATGCTCATTTTAAAGCAAGGTATTCTTTTATCTCAAAGGTAAAGTATAGGCTGTGATTAAAGAATTTCTCAGGCATCCAGGAGCTTCTTAAATGAGTCTTTAAATGTCTTTAACATCCTATCTTTTAATGAAGTAGGACATTAAAAAGTGTTTAACATGTATGGGTAAGAAAATTCCGCTTGACTAAAGAAGACTTCTATCACCTTAGATACAATACAAATTTTTTCAAGCATTATTTTATATGCTCTTATATATATATAAAGTGTCTAAGTGCAGGTGTTGTGCTGTTGTTCACTGTACACTATTCAGTCCAAGCAGATCTCTGTTCCAACTGTAATTTTTCACACTGTTGTAAGAGAAGTGCAAGTACTGTCATAACGTGCACTGAAAAGTACATGAGCTCAACACAACAAATAATACTGGAATGGCGATGTATGACTGCATAGAAAACACTGAAACAAAACAGTGACTAAGTCTGCTCTTTAAGGACAACTGAAAGTATGTGTTTGGTAAAAGGAGAGATGAATGTACGTGGAGGTCCCCTGCTTTAAGTTTCCTACAGAGAAATGAGCAGAGTTTGTGTGCTCTTTCCTTTTAGTGTCTTAGTCCTCGCTTATAGCTATTATGCACTAGTCTAAGATGGAGGAAGAAAGGCCAAAGGCTGATTAGTCTATTTGTGCTTGCGTTTAATTTTTCTGAATTTCTGAGTGGCCTGTGCTTTTGAGTATGTAACTTGAAGCATGGGAACAGTGCTGAATATGGCTTCTGAATATTGGTTCTCTTTTAAGCTTCCTGAAATGAAACGTACCAAAATTCAGGCACTCTGAACTGCTTTAGGAAAATGTAGGTCAGTGCCTGTAAAATGAGCAATCCACACAGTTCTGAAGTATTTTGAATCCTTGATTAAAAGCATTATAAACCACAGTGTGTATACATACCTACATACGTGTATATATATCATTTATGAGGTTCTTTGTGTGAATAGCTCATATTGGCAAATAATCATATTTTGACTATATATTGATATTTACACCGAATTAAAAGGACCAGACAGTGAAGTGTCCCTTATTACTCACAGGAGAGAGAAATCCATACTTTGACTTGGGAGACTCAGCAGTGCCAAAATTGGAGCAGGCAGCATTTCCAAGAGAGTAATGTACACATTGCTTTTTCCCATAAGTGTTCTAAGCCAATAATTCCTGAAAATACTCTATAATTTTCTTTTTATTCACCATATACATAGAATTCTGCTTTCTCAAGTACAGTTTTCCCAATTAAATTTATGTCAATCATTTCACTCTATGACTGAAAAAGCTTTCAGTACCTTAGACAAAAAATAGTCCCGTTTTGAAGCAAGGGTTAAATCTTGATAGTAAATGTAGTAGTCCATTAATGTTCTCGTGCAATACTGGACTTAATAGGGAAAAAAAATGAAATAAATAAAATTCCTTAAGCTGAATATTGAATATTTGAACAGTTTGAATACTACACCAGGAATATTTGAGATCATAGTATAATAAAATTAGTTTTGCAAAAAAAACCCCACCACCTCTGCTTTTTCTTATTAGGCTGAACATATGCATTAAGGTACTACTATGACTCATTTCATTTTATAGATCTCTGCTATAAAGTCTGTTCTCATGCTGTGTCTTAATTCATACATAGATGAAATGTATGTATGTAGAAACATCAATTTGGTTCTGCATGAATTATTAGCAGGTATATTGAATCAGAAAGTTCTAACATTCAGACTACAGAGCACCCTTGCAATCTTGCCAAAATTGGCCCTGTCTATAATAAACACAGCTCAAAAGTTCTTTGCAGCTGCCGTGTTTCCTGTTGAAGCTTAATATTCCAACTCCACAGAAGTTGTGATCTTGTCAAAAGACTAAAGTTGTAGCAAGGTCTCTTTCATGAAAATTCCATATTGGTCTTTTCTCATTAAAGAAAAGGAAAGTATATGAAGGGGAAGTGATACATTTAAATAAGGCCTGATGAAACTATAGCCTTGAAGTTTGTCAGTCCTTCGTCACCCTTGCATGATGTGGGCTCCAGATGCCAAGTTTGTGATGTATAAAGATACTTGACATTTAAGCACTGAAAAGGAAGTGGTGACAGCTCAAATAGCTGTGGCTTCTACTGTTCTCAGTGCTGTCAGGTTGCAGGAGATGTTTTAAAGAATTAGCAAAGCTGTGATCACTATGCCAAGTAATTCTGGTTGTAGGCTACATTTTCTGTGACCTGTCATTTGTAAATAACGTATTGCTATTATCTGATGTTCAGTCACATTCTGTAAGGATGAGCATTTTAGAGCATATGCAACTCCTCTTTTGTTACTGTAGTTCTAATCTCTAATGTTTCTTGAAACTGGTCAAACTGGATGAGACATTGTACAAAGTTAGTACCGGTTCTAACTTTGAAGGCGTGCAGCATTTAAAAAAACCCCACCAAACTACTTTACCATTAAACAACAAAAGTTTTCTGGAAACAGAGAGTTTAGGACAGGCAGTAGAGTGGTTCATAGCAATATTGGGAACCCAGTCCTTCAAGACTGGCCAAAAGTTTCACAGACTTCTGTTTTCAGCAATTAATGCTGTTTGAGGCAGCTTCTTGCGAAACATGCCTTTTTTGCATTACTTGTTTGGAAATAAACAAGTAGAAAACATGACAGACATCAAACACGTCCTACTCCTTGTTGCAATCTTCCTTAATTTGTTCTGTCTGGTTTATAACTTGGAATTGTGTGTTTTCACAGGGTTTTTTACTCAGATCTCTACCTTAGCTGATGTTCAAGAGAATGTCATGGAATATCTCCATGTTCTTAGCCGACCAAAGGTTATTGACCAAGAGCATGATGTAGTATGGACTGAAGCGTATATTGACAGCACTGTAAGTCTGCATGATAAAGCATTTAATATAGGCTTACTGCATATAATGAGGGATTAGGAGCAAAAGTGTTGCAGTAGAAACACTAGTTGTGCATCTGAATTGTTGCTGGAATGTGCCAATTTGGTGTAAGAATCAGTACTTGATATCTTTATGTTACAAGGAAATAATTCAAGATTACTGAACTTTAGCAGATATTTATATGCTGTAAATTACATAGAAAATCATGAAACAAACATGAGTAACAGCATAATTTTAAAATTTATGACCTCCAAATGTACATTTCTTTTATTAATAAAAAATGGGCATTGAACAGGAATTGATTAGATTAAGTAACCATTTTTTCTATGTTTTAAAACATGCCAGTGAATATGTCAGTATAAAAGCATACACTGACAAGAATCAGTATTTTTAATATATAAAGGTGGGTCAACATCTAGGAGACAACTCTGAGAAAAAATGAGAAGATTCTCCTTTTAAAATGGTTTGAATGGATGATATGCTAACAAAATTATCATAAATGTCTAATTTTAATTTGATGTCCTTGTGAAACATTAGAGTTGAAGCACAACTTTCTGTGACTGAGCACTCGTCATACTTCTGTATCGTTTGTGGTAAATCATCAGATTTGCAGATAAAGGTTGTTCATTATCATGGGTTGGTCTGAAATAGCTTTTTGTCTATTTTCTTTTTCATATTATGTTTCTTTTGATCCAATTAAAATGTTTTGGTTTGTATGTTATCCGTAGAACAAGAGTTTGTAGCAAATATCTATCATTTAGTACAAGTGATGCCAAGCATTCAATACAGTGTATAGAAGATCATAGATGACTAGGGGCAAAGCTTGCTTTCTTTTTAAGTTTTTACTTCCATGAAGATGGGGCAAGGTAGGAGAATCTCATCAGCTTCATTTTGATATTTGGTGTTTGTTTGTTTGTTTCTTTTGTTTTGAGTCTGTAATGTTTCTAGAAAGTTTAGTTTTAAATTAATATAAAAATATTCTAGGAAAAAAATCCACCCTGGGAACAGAGCTTTGCTTCATTTTCACAGTTGCTTAGGTCTTTCCTGTTCTTCAGTTGTGGCCAGGGGTAATGTAAAATAAATACTAAAACTGCAGTTATGGAGGAGAAAGCAAAAGTTGCTTGGAAATGTTGCTTTGGAGGGAATTTACTTATCTCTGTTTCCTTTTTTTAAAGAACATACTAATCCAGTCTTCCCTTCATTCTCTTTCTTTTGTTGAAACATAAGGATGAGATGAACAGAAACTACCTGTTATCGCTGTCCCTTCAGGGCATCCCATGAAATGGGGAGGACTAGGAAAACCTAGTTCTCATTCACTTCTTGCTTTCATACGCTTGAAGTAATCAGCGTCTTGAAGGGAGTTTGTGTATTTGCTAGAGAGAGTAGTAGGAAAAGACCCATGTAAGTGGTCTTTTAGTGCAACTCTCCTCCTTGTCCTTTGCCTATGAATCTTGCATTGAAAATGTTGCAGACGAAATCTTCCTCCTTTCTTAACACCAAGTTCTCCCCTTAATCTACCAACAAAGTACAAAATGCTGTTTCAGAATTAATTTTGTACTTTGCTACCTGTTTTGTCTGTTAATCTGTATTTCTTCGATCATTGCAGGGAGAAAAATATTCAGAAAAGGTAGTCTAACTTTCAGTGATTCTCTCGTAGGTTATGGAAAGGCTAAGGAAATTGAACAACTTAATGTTGTGTGAAATATTAAGTGAATACAGCAGGGGTGAGTAAATGCAAATGAACTTAAGAACACTAGAGGGAGCGTAGAGAAGGAAAATAAAAAACAATGGAGCTGCTACATTCTTGAATAAAGGAACTGTTTAAATTCAAACAAAAGCTGTTTTATGGCAATCAAAATACTTCCAGGTTCTTCTCTTTCTCTTCTTTTCTCACTCTCTTGACTAAGGCTAATTAATGTCACTATAAACACACACATATATACATATATAGATACACATGTATATATGCACGCACTCATATTCACATGCACATTCATATTTTTAAGTATCTGAAGACTCCACTCAGGACCCTAATGGATTGGGTGCTATAAGAGAAGATTTAAAAATAGAATACTGTGGTCTGCTTAGTTGCAAACTACCTTTCTTCCCCCTCGTCTGTCCTCCTCCCCTCAAAAAAACAGGATAAATTAGGGTAGTCACATACAAACCTCTGGAAATAGCAATGAAGGGAACCGTGTAACAAACCAGATGTACTTCTGCCTTAGCTAAAGCTGCCTGAGTGCTATTTTCAGAGACAGCCTCCCTGGCCATCGCTAGTGTCTTGGCACTGGAAGTACCATCTAAATAATACTCTCAATGCCATAACTTGTTGATTTTCACAGACAGTTTGTGTCCCTGCTCCTCCATGGCTGCTGCTTGGACTTTTCCAGGTTAGAAATAGTAGTGTATTTCCAGACAGCTTAAATGTTCTTGTCATCCAGCTGTGTCTCAACAGCCATAGCTAGATTCTCAGGGCTATATATACATGGTTGTGATCAGTGTCACTGTGCCCTAACAGCATGGAGTACGCTTCCCCACTTCCTTCTCACCAAGTATCACAGTTAATTGGCCAGCTGTGCTGTTTCTGAGCAAGCACCATTACGCTGGAACACACTAGGATCCAGACAGAAAGAAGCTGGACAGGAGTAGTCTTAGGATACATTTCCCCTGATGCCCCAGACTGTTCTCATCCAGTATTTGTCCAGGACAAATTCATCTGTGAAAGTCAGAAGTTAGGCCATTTAAGTGTTTGATACCATTTAGGAATATTCCCAGAAGAATTTTGCTACTAAACCAAGGCATCTAATTCCTGCGTCTGTTCACCTTTCCTGTAAGAAAATGTCTGTAAAATGTTCATCCAGCTGCCTCTTGAGCCTAGCTTTGACACTCTGAGGTGCTCCGCTTAACTGTTAGAAAAAAGTACGGCATTTATAGAACTGGAAATCCCTGGCAAGATATCACGTGCAGAAAATGTAACATGGAGGAACCTGTATGTATGTCAGGTCTGTGTTGCCTTTGATGCTGTCAGGATCACACCTCTGATAGTTGAAGGGATTACAAAGCAACTGATACTAGGCCTCTCTGGGTGATTCCTTGCTTTGGAGGCAGCTTAACTGGCTTCCTTTTTTCTGCCCCTAGACTTTGATCTCTCACCAGTGTTTCCTGCCTTTTTTACAGAGGTAACCAGTCAGCTCCTAGGGTCAGATGGAGCGGTTTAGTTACCCTTCATCAGAAAATTCTTTCTGTTTCTTCCCTTAAACCCAGAATTTCATGTTGGAAACATTATTATCAGTGACTCAAACCCTTATTTCTTTCAAAAAATGGTCTTTTGATATAGAAGTGATGTAATCTTAAGAGATGTCACTGACTCTCAGAGAAACTTAACAGATTTCTGAAATCATTTGAACTTAGGTCTGTGGAGAGCTGGGCTGATTCCTCATTGTACTTGGTTTAGTCATTCACTTGAGAAATAGTCGTTACAAGCTTATCTTGGGCTAATTCTAATGTAGCTAATGCTACGTGTTCATGTTCAGCTGTATAGCCTAGAGGTGCTGTAAGGGCTAGCTTAGGCAGTTAGAGATGGGATGTGTACAGTGGGCCCTAGATGGTGAGGTCTGGACAGCACTCCAACAGACCATTCCCCACATAACGTTTCTGCTTCAAAAGTAGCTCACATTTGGATCTGATATTGCTGCTTCAACATCACTAAGGCCTACAAGTACATAATGCTTCAGAAAATAAAATACTTTAATGGGTGCTTAAAAACAGAGTTGGAATTCCTAAGTAGAAAAGAATTCTAAAAGTATGAAAGTATTTCAGGGAGGCAACAATTTAAAAGTGGTCAATAACTTCTTTGAAGCATGTGTGCATCTGTAGCAAGTCAATACAAGTGAATATATTGAGGGGGAAAAGGAAAATTGCCTGGCCATCAGAATATTCAAGTAATATGTAGGGGTAGTCTTCTGGGATTATGGGTAATCATCTATGAAGCCCAGAAGCCCTTAACTCATTCTTATGGTAACATCTGGAATGTGGAGAAACATTAGTTTTTGCTGCAGGGAATAAAAGAAAAGAAGACTGGACTGGCCCCTGAGTTCCCACTGTTTAAAAGCTTGTGCTTGAGAATTTGTTTATTGGGGTGTATAATTTGACCTACTTGGACCTTTGTTGACTCTTCCTGGTGAAATTTGTTTCTCATAAGTGTACCTGAATATATTCTCTGGATCTAATGCACCGTTGAGTTCATCTCCTTCAGGCTGTTAGTTTCAAGCTGTGAGCAGATTCAGGCATAAGTTACCATGTTGGCTCTGTTCAGTTTCCAATTGGAGGATTCCTTTGCATAAAAAGAGCAAATTATTATTTCTTTTAATATTTTGAGATCACTATCTGATGCTTCAGAATTTAAGAGTTCATAAAAAAAAAGCATTCTGAGTCATTACAGGTCACGATTCGTCATATCAATGGTGAGTGGTTTTTACTCTTTATACTTTTCTTCAGTGTTAAAGTACTATATGTTGATTCTTCATTTGCATTATCCCCACCTTCTCATAGACATACATTAAATTATGGATTTTAGTTCAATTCTACAACTGTTGTTAAAAAAATTACAACCTTTTCTTTTCTTCCATTTTTTTGAAGGAGGGATTTTTTGGAAATATTTTCTGACCAAGAGGCTGATACTGTGCTAGTAAGGCAACCTGTTCAAGAACCTTATTTCCCTTTATGGGGGCAGTAAATTGAGGTAAATCCACTGAGCTAAAGCCTAGACTAAGTATTTCTGAAATGCTTATGATGTTACAATTACATTATTAAACATATATGATCAAACAATTTCAATTTATTCATCTTCATCCTTAAAAAAAAAATCAAGTACTACGTGTGCGTACTTTTTAATCTGTTTGAGGTTCTTTGCAGAAATTCAATAGGACATATAGGAAGCTCATGCTTCTCAGGTAGCTGTCACATCAAAATCCAAATGTTTTAAGTATGGAAATTTAGATTCTGGGATACAGTACTTTGTCAAAGGATGAATTCTGAGCCAGTTCCAGAAAAGCAAGGGAAGCTGTATACGTGAAGTCCTGTGTATAAGGTACAGAAATATAACAGAAAGTCCTACAGACTGAAAGCTATTATGCTGGCATTTTTTCCGTCCAGGAGTTTCTGGTGAGGTATAAAAATGCTGTTCAGTGCTTCTTCCATTCACACAGTTTTCTTTGTGTTCAATGCACAGAAGAGCTTTTATGAAGTAACAAAAATTAAATAGTACCTAGTTTCCACTAGCTTCTATTCCCATAGATATCTTCAAATACTTGTGGTGGCACAAGTTAATTGTGCTATTATAATAAGTGGGTGTAATTAGCATTTTTATCACAGTAAAAGGTTCCCTGGGCCTCTATTTCAAAACTAACTTCTAGATTGTAGTAGTGGTATGCATTAAAATGCATCAGAGTATTCAGAATGCTCATGCATGTCTACAGCAAATAAATATTGGTAATCACTGCAGAACTGAATGTCAGGAAATGTCGTTAATCAGCAGTAATTTTTTAAATTTTTTTTTACATGTTTTAAAAACTAGAAATCTGTGTTGCTTTTCCCCAGTCCCACTTTGGACTTGGTTACATGCTATAACCCTCCCTTTGTGGCCAGCATCTCTAGTAATTTACAGCTCTTTATCAGAGAATGTCATCACCGCTGACGGACTCTGAGGTTCCCATGAGAATTTCCTTTTCTTGCTTTGACATTTGAATGAATTGGGTTAGGGAAGAAAAATCCCATGCGTGGATATCAGGCCTTCCATCAGGTAGGTTTGTGCTTAAAATAATGTTCTTCAAGCTTTACTTTGTCTCCTACGGATCTGCAGTGGTCTTTTGAAGACTCTGATTATGGGAGAAATAGACAGTAGCCCAGGGAACGCCTTCTTATCAGCACTTCAGTCCGGATTAATTTTCCTGGAAAAATACAACATCGTTTTCAAAGCTCCTGTAAGAGCGTGATTGCAGTTTGAAGTTGCAGACCATCTGGTCCAGCAATTTTGGTCTGCTGTATTTGTACTGAGATCTTACAGATCTGGGACAGCGCTTGAAACATTAACAGTGGTGATCAATGCAGCTACTTGTACACACAATAAAAAAAGATTATGGACATGTTTATACGAAGGTGCAACATCCCTTTATGCTGATGATTAGTGGGCTGTCTGTGGAAATCTTCATTGACAGTCCAATAAAAGAAATAAATTTTTGAGCCATGACTTTTATGAGTTCCGTGGCCCAAAATTTCCAGTTACCATAATTAAGTATTCTCATTTTCTCCTAAACAGTTCTAATCTGTTTGTTTTACTGCTGGATCTAGAATAAATGAATTACTGTTAACAACATTAACTGTTTCAAATTCAGTAAGATCTGTGTCAACTGTCAAAACATAATGAGTGCTCAAGATAGTAAATGAATAAACCTCTCAACTGAATAGAATTAATGCACTCTCATTATCTTTTCAGATGCAGCTCAAAATAACAATAGCTGTTGTTCTTTTTTGTTAGAAAATGCACATCTGATTTACGTATGTTAGGCAGCAGGGTGCTAATCAGTGTGAGGAATGCTGTGCCACTTAAATTTGAGCTTAGAGTCCTTGCTCACAAGCCAGTACAAGAGTCATGGTGCAGTGTGTCCCAATAAAACACACAAATTGAGACCCCTGAAATGAAAATTGGGACATGCGAAGGAAAATAAAGTCCATAATGACCTAGTGGGAATATGGATACTTTAAATAAGAATGATTGTGCATTGTTCCATGCAAACACAGCATGTACAAGTAAGGACATGCATAAGCATAGATAACACCTATGCACAGGTATGTATGTATATGTGTGCCTTTCAGCTTCTGAAGTAAACTACTTCGTTTGATAAATTACATGTTTGCTTTACTCCACTGCTAGTGCTGGAATTTATGTTATTAGGGCAATTTTCAGTGATTGCATTAAGCAAAGAATATTACTACAGAGAGCTAATTGCTAGTTGTCAAAGTCACTAGAAAAAAATGTCAGGAAATAGCAATATTTATTTTAATGAATTAACACTTTTCATGTGTATTGCTGTATATGGTATTTACACTATAAAATGCTATATGCGATACATCAAAAAGATGTTTAAAACATCAAAAACAAAAACAAAAACAAAAGTCCTGCACTTAAAGAGGAACATAAAATTTCCTGCTGGGGATGTGGAACGTGGAATGCCATCTGTATTATATGGCACTGAGAAAACTGATTATGTTTGGACCTCTATTTCATAGCAGATGGGTTCATTAAATTTAATAGCCTCCAGAGCCTTTAGAAACAGTGTTAAAAACATGTGGAACATGCTGAGACACTTCACTTCTCGCCCCACAATCATTATAACTCTGGCACAGACTATAAATATTACAGTACTTTATTTCCATTGAAACAGATTATTATTATAATTATTTTTCCTAGTGTACATTTACATGAGAAATGCAGAATGCAAATTGTACTTTTTCAAACTTTGAGATATGCAGTTGATTTCTTTAAATGCATTTTACAGTTCTTTGCACTTGGAGGCTTTGATATAGAACTTATTTTTATCTTCTTCCTGAGACATCAGCATGCAGCTGTAATGCCACAGCAAAGCTAGGTCTTGAGCAGCTCTGCTCTCAGTGTGGTGCAAATACGACAAGCATTATGTTAAACCACAGAAGGGAAATCAGAGCAGTGTTACGTCTTGGCTTTTAGCTATGTATTAATTCTCTTGTCTAGTATTTTATATGATAGGGTAACTACAGTTTGACCTTAGTCTCTATTCATCTTTCATCACTGGAGCACAGAGAGATTAAATAATTTCAAATCAGAGTAGTTCCTGCAGAAGCATTTCTTTAAACAGAGTAAAAACTCAGGTCTTTTTGAAATATTCTCAAAATTTGATAGCTAAAAGAATATCTTAGTGCTATTTACTTTTTGATTTTAAATGATGTTTCAAATGAGAACAGGGAAGTTTTACCATGTTTAAGTGTTTTGATATGTCTAACATTTTTCCATCTCTTCATTTACATGTTCTGATGTTTAAACTCTATTATTTTATTAATTTTGTCATATTTGATCACAATTTTTTTCAAAAAATAACTCAGTTTCCCAATAACCATAATAAGCTTGTTCTTGTATGATGTAATTCTCAGTAATGCTCTTCTGTATCCATTTTCTTTCCTACAAAATGCTGTGAGTATCCACACTATCTTTTACCGTTTTTAAGGTCATTCTTGTTTTAGGTTGTACTGACCATGTTAATGCAGATTTTCCCCTTCTTTACGTCACTGACTTCAACTCCAATTTTGTCACTGACCATCGCTGATATTATCAAGACCTGCAAATTTTAATAAACCACTAAAGTCCTACTGTGGTAGATGATGTATGATGACAGAATTAAATAACGATAGCTTCCTCGTATAGTTTACATTCACAGTAATAGGTAAGAATCTAAGTTGCTTGGAAAGGGCAGAGAGTGTACGGACACAGTAAGACAGTATAGGTCAACGCAGTAAGCAATTATCGGTCTATGAGATCTCAAGGATGAAGGGCAGTATGTGAAAACCCAGACAAATGCACATTCAATTCTTTCAAACTGTAGTGTCCACTTATACAGGGCTCCCACACAAGTGTTCTTTGTCCAGGTTTTAAGAATCATGGAGTCCTTGCTTGTGTTTGATTAAACTTAATTTCATGGAAGTATTCGGGCAATCCAGTATTTAAAGCTCTAATTGTGTTGCAAAGCGGTTACATTCACAAAACGCGTTCTGTGATTAAATTTTGGAAATCAGAAAATTCAGTAAGGTTTGAATGTTAAAGGAACATGTTTTGCTGTTTTGAGAGCTGTCAAGTGCAATGATACTATGTTAGGACTTTGTCGTGAATTGTTAAGCCTTTCTTTGCTGCTTTTGCTGTAAACATGGTGTGTCTTGTAACATGATTGCTTTGCACCAAACTCCTGTTTCTCTGTACATGAAAACTGATTGGATGCATGTGAAAAAGAATCCATAGAATTACAAATGTCTGTAGGTTTCGCCTGCTGGATGGTCTTCCACCAGTTACTATATACAAATTACAGAGAATTGCTCTGCTATTGAATTTGATTAACAGGCATATTCATGCCAAAAGGGTATTGGTCTCATTTGCAGACACCTGCACACTAGAGATAGAGCAGCTTGGGACCATTTCCAGCTGTGGTCTGCCAATGACATACAGTGCCTTTAGGTGAGGGGACAGAAAATGCTTTTCATTTCCAGCTTGTTTCACAGGGACTTTTCTGGTTTTGTTGTGATACAGAAATAAAATCAAAAGGTGACAAGTCACTAACTAGAGGGAGAATTTGTTTCTAGATTTCTATATGCTATGGTGAATCCAACATTTAGGAGGATATGTCTATTCTTAGCAAAAATAACTAAAGACATTCACAGCTGATAACCGTCTGTCTTTGATCTTATTGCCTCCACTCAGTGAAATTGAGTTAATTATAAGGAAATTGTAGCTATTTTGTTAGATATATTACCTTTTTCTGTCTGTTTTTGTCTTTAGTTTTCACATAACACATTTTTTGAGGGTAGATGATAATGTACGAAAGCGACGAATTTAATATAATGGACTAAATCCCATCCTTTGATCTCATATATGTCATTCTTTGACTTTCTGGAAGAAAGAAGGCAGTGAAGATGAAATATACTTTATCTGCACTGCTGGAGTAAAAACCTGAAATAATAAGAAAGACTTATTAAATTATTGGTGCCATTCAAGCTTTGCTGCAGTGGCAGAATTCAGTGCAAAAAGGAAAAGAAGAAGAGAGAATAAAAGGAAATTATCTTCTCTTTTGTCTATTGTTCTGCAGATGTTGAAGTTTGTTATTTATAGCTCTCCTTTTTGTATTATCAGGAGATTGCACATACAACTCAGTCATGCACACAATACAGTATGCATGTTAATGTTTATCACAGCCATTATGACTAATATTTACTTTGAAGTTAGTAATTGCTGGGGAAATTATTCTGAAATACACTTTATTCTACAAGGAATAATAGGAAGTTTCCTACTGATGTTCTTGCTGCTTGACAGCAAGGCATTTGACCTTTGTCCACACCATTGTATTTTGTCAGATCAGATTTTTCCAAGCAAGCATTTCCCTTAGTGATTAGTTGAAAGATGATCTAACCAGTTGGTAAATGCATGATCTTCAGCAACATCAGTGTCGGCAGGGGAAAACTTAGAACACTTGTAAGTGTTTTGTCTGGAATTCGTAAGAGCCATTTTACCTGCACTGCACTGATGTCAGATTTTTTGGGAGGAAAATGTAATCACCCTAAATATTAGTTTACATTTCCTAATTCTAAGTAAACCATTAAAATCCCTAAGGACTCTATACTAAGGGTTGAAACAAGGAGCCTACACGGCCATTCCATTTAAGAACTTCTTTTACAGAACTTTTTTTTTTAATATAAAATAGTGTTTATTTAGTGGCATACAAATAATACAAGAGAATATGCATTAGAAAGAGTATACTAATACCAAGGAACAATACAACTTACAGAGCTTTCTAATGTCTTTTTGTTCTGTTGCAGCCAGTGACCTCTGTATAATAATAAAGGCCTCAGTTTTCAATATTGTTAGGTTTATTCCAGAAAACTGTCAAAAAAACCCCAACCAAAAAATACCTAAGTCAGCTGCATGCTTGCATTCCATACGGGTTACATTTGTTGATTATTCTTCTTCTTTAATTTACTCTGCAGTAAATCAGTAGTATCTCCATTTATGTACCTGGAGTTATACTGATGTAAAACAGAAGACAGATTCATTGTATTATATCTCAGTTTAAGGGGCTTGGATTATACTTCTGTTGACTGATGGAATAATTCTAACATTTTCTTTCTTGGATTAAAGCCTTAAAGCCTCAAAAATTTGGGAGTTACATTGAACAGCAAGTTGCATTTATGGGAAATTTTTCTTCCCTCCTTTACCTTGTCCTTTTTGTGTTACAGTTCAGTTTGAGAAAATAGATACAGTGAAAGATGATTTTGCAATAATCAGGTTTTTTCTGTTCATGAAATTTTTGCTGTGTAGCCAACTACAAGATAATGGGATTTATCACATTTTAGGTCCTAGCATGCCTAAAAATGACCTTAATATCTGCAAACAGTTCTAGATGTGAGACAGCAGAAAGAATTTTGAGACCTTTTCTTGTGAGTTCTTATAGTGAAGGAGTGAAGTAGTGGTAAAATTTTCTTGACCTGCCGGATAATGCAATAAGGGGAAAAGAGCAGAAGGTGATGAAGAAATTTGCCTCACGCTAGGTTTCACAGGCATTGTATTAAATAATGAGAAACTGCATATTTGAAATTAACTTAGATTATCTAGAAATGCTCTCAAATTCATGATCTTCCAACAAATCAGAGTCTTAGCTCTTGGCTATCAGGTCAAATTGGCTTTTAGGAAGCTTTGAACTTTTGAGTTGTGCAGAGTAACAACAGAAAGCTTCTTCCAAAATAAAAAAGCAAGAGAAATGTAGCTCTTCCTACAGAGTGAGTGAATCTTTAGAGACCCTGATGAATTCAACTTACAGCATGAAGAGTCCATAAAATGCTCCATGGCTTTTTTGATAAAGTGTAGCTATAAAATCTTGGTGTAAAACCAGAATGGTGAGACACGGTAGCTACATACTTATCAGAAGAGTATGAAGACAGAACCTCTTCCTCAAAACAGAGCTAATGAACAAAAAGCAGCATTGAATATGCCATTTTATCATTTATAACGGTGGCACTAGCCAGATCTGTGGTACCAATCTACCCACAAACTGGTATCAAAATATTATAGAAAAGAGAAAGACTGTATTGTTACATTAGGAGTTTATCCAACTAAAAGATTTCACAATGTTAAATGATGGACCATTTCTAAACTTTTTTAAAAAATTCTTTGCTTTATCATCTATTTTCAGAATAATACTTGTAACAATTAGAGACTTAAACCTGTCCTCTGATATTGTACATCTCTGCTAGCTAATAAAATCAGTTGCTTTGCTTATGCATGCGAACCTGAAACACACATGTTTCTAATTTGGAGACACACGATGGCCAGCTTGCTACTAGAGCATAGTGTTTTACCGTATTGGTAACTTATTTCCAAAATACACATTGGACATTTGATTCTCAAATGTTTATACAAAGCCTGGACACAGTTTTTATGGAGGTTTGTTTTCTGGGTTTAGGGAGTATGCCTCCTTCGCTCACAAAGCAAAACAGTATATTTACACACCTACCTGAGCTCAGCTCCTGGATTTCTGACTGTAGCTTTTATGCAGTATTTTAGCAGGCAATTTGTTCCTTCTTTTTCTTTATGCTTCATCTGAACCTTTGCAGATGTGCTTTATCCATCAGTGTTTGGCCCTTTAAGAAGCAAATTGATAAACAAAAGAAACGGTGTTTCCTTTTGAAAAACTGTTTGAAGCCTTTCATTTAGTAGTTGTGCATAAGCTGCCTTTCCTCCTGCTTTCTAGTGCCCTTGATCTATTATCATATCTGTGGATTTCTTCTTCTCAGCAAATGAAATTGTGCTAACACTTTTGTGCCTTCTTTCTTCCTTTAAAATGCATCCCCTATTGTTTATTAGCTCAAATAATCTTATAAGCGTATGGTATCTATCTCATTATGCCCTCTAGCATACTGCTCCTTTCGAAGTAGTTCTGGGCCATTGGGTACTGACATAACCTCCAAGCTATTTTGTGCTACCTAAATACAAAATTTGTTCAAGAGTTTTGCTCATTCAGAAGTGATAAATGGGAAAAAAAGAATAAAATATAATAATTATTGTGAATGTATTTGTTTAGGCAACTAACAAAGCAGATTTTTCCCTCTATAAAAACGTTCAATATTTTAATTCTAAAAGATAATTTGTTCCAGCACTTAGAGGCCTGTACTGGTTCCAGTCTTTGCATCAGACTGCTAGAATCAACTAGCTGATTTAAAAATATTTTTGGAAGTACTTGTTTCTAAGCAAGTGAGAAAGAGGAAGAGTAAGTCCAGTTAATTATAACTTCCCTTCTCCCCAACCCTGCTCCATTTTTCTTTGCTTTGACATTCCTAGAATCTTTTGCATCACAGATTCATGTTCTTAAAGATGAATTTAGTCCTTTAGTTATCAAAAGCAGATAGATTACTTTTATTGTGTGTAACAGTCTTACTAAAGAGATTCTCGGTGCTGATTTTTTCCCTATGCCTGATTCTTCTGGTATTGTTCTTACAGTCATTTGAAGTCAATCCATAATTTCCCTGTTTTTCCCCCTGTGTTTATGTGTTAAACATTCCACAGTAGTTTTGCAAGTGCTTTGCTTTGTCCTGGCATTAGCCAAAGATTTTCTTTTTCAATTACAGGTTCATTGTTTTCGTCATCAAGTAAAAAAATCAACAACTGCAACAAAAAGAAGCTTAAATAAAGATAAAGGAAAGCAAAATCATGTTGAATTAAATACTGTCAGTGGTTCTGTCAGTCCACTGATGTCAGGGCAGGTTTTATATTGAATACAAATCTTTTTATTATTGACCCTGTGTCCTTGAAACAAAATGATGTATAAATCTTTAACAGGTCAGTTTTGCCTTCATACCTGTAAATAGTGTCCCCTGCAAGTAAGAAAATGTTTACTTCTACAGGAAACTGCTAGACATCAAGTAATTTACAATCTGTTTCTCCATTGCATGTTTTGTGTTCACAATCCAAACTGTACTGATCTTGAAACGATGCAGTTTCCATGTAATACAGTAAATGTCAGCAAAAGATTTTTCTTCCTTATTAAATGCACATTCCACAAGGTTAAACTGAATGTCTGGTATGAATTTTGCTTAATACAAACTTTCAAAGCTAGGTCCTAAAAACCTTCATCATCGTAGATTCCTTCACTCCTTCCACTAACTACAGCAAGGAAGAAAGGATTCTCAGATTTCTAAGTTGTACCCCTAAAATGCATGGATTGATTGTGAGAGTAAGCGAGAGGGACAGACAGTGAGGGAATGGAAGCAGAGTCTTGCTACACCCTCCACTTCTGGCAGAGCAGTGCTCTGGACACACAGAAGAAATGGTACTTTGTGAGAAAAGATGGAGAAGAGAGTGGTGTGGGATAATTCAGCTATACATGTTCTTATAGCCATTCCCTTTTTAGAGTATGTTGGATGATTACAGAATAGACTATAGAAAAACACATCTGTTTTAGAAGTGCAATCCCATTTAATAGAGAGTAACATGCTAAAAATCACAAGCACCATTAGTAAATCTATGTTTCAGAAGAAATTCTGGCTTGCTTCACGCATTCATTAAGTCAAATATACTTTCATCCCTCCTCAGAAAATGGTTATCTTTAGCTGTTGGTCTAAGTATGATATGTAGAGCAAGTAAGATTTAATATAGACCAAGATCAAAACCCCACTGAACTCAATGCAAGATTTTCATTGACTCTAATAGGTGTTGGGTAAGGCTCTTTGGTTTTGCTTTGAGGCCAGTGTGGATTTTATTGTGGAAGAGGATGTGTGTCTAGCTCCTAAGAGGATATATGACTAAGAAATTATTTTTCATTTCTAGAAGGACTGTCAAAGAATTTTCCCTTTTTTCCAAACGTGAAAGTGCATTTATGTGAGAATAGATGAATAACTGAATATGTATATATGCACCTATCTTCTGAGGTTGATTCTTTTTTTCCTTCCTTCTCTTCCTTCCTTCCCTCTCTCCCTCTCCTGGTAATTCAGAACAAGCCTTTACAGTACAAAGATCTTGCTTTTGTTTTTTTCTTTGAAGTACAAGTATGACTTTTTTTCAGCTCTTGTTTTACTACAATGCAGTTACTAGAACTATTTCTCTGGGAAGGATTCTCATGCTATTATCTATCGCCCTTCTAACAGTCTTTCTGAATGTATCATTTAGAAATAATAATTAAAATGACACTATCTGTTCTTCTAGAGGTGGTACAAATGCTAGTAAATACTAAAGAGTATATACGAAAGGGTATATAAGGAGAAAGAGTCTAAGCATCTAATTTGATGCCATTTCACATGGGTGAGAACCAGAATCTTACAAGTGTGTTGGATGTCATATTATATGTAATGATGTTCAGTTTTAGAAATTTCTTTTCCTTTTGATATTATGAGTAAGAGCAAGGCTGAAAAAAATGCGTCTTGTCTAGAATGTAGCTGTATTGTTTTCAGTTCTCTTGTGCATGTAGACAAAATGGACATTGCACTATTATCTTACACAATGTGAAACCTCTTCAGTGCTCTTAAGGTTGAATAGTACATGGTTAACTGGAGTGTAGTGTGAGGGGTTTTTTTTACTGGACCTTAGAGGTGTGATCAGAATCTCTTTCTCAGTTTCTGCTTTAGTTCTCTTCTGCACCCTGTTCTGGCTTCCCTGGTTATTCTCTTTGCATGTCTAAAAGCTTCTTGAAGGGCTGTTATTTAAACGTTCAAGATAAATTTGCTTATAAATTGGAGTTGAAAAAATCTGTTCCTACAAAAGGCACAAAGAACTGTTATCATTTGACAATCCATATCCAGCTCTTAATCCACCTTTTTGGTATCCAGGGATTCAAAAAATTCTTCATCTTTTTGAATAAAATTTATGTGATTTAAATTCTGAACTTTATAAACTGTTTGTGGTGATTTAGCAGGTCAACTAATGCTAAAAGCAAGTCCAGTAAAAGAAGTTGCATAGTAAATACTTTAAAAGAAATTAACAAAATTAAGAGAAAAATATTAAAATTCTGTTTTCCTCTATCTTCAAAATTTTATTTAAATTAGATACTTTACTGTAGGTAAGCTCATATTCTCACCTTTGTACTAAACTCTGATCTGGGGGTATAATATAAGTTTAAATCGATCTTGATCTTAGACTGGTAAAAGAAAAGGGGACACATTCAAGACAGTCAATTCTTATAATTTATTAAAATCATATTACATCCCTATTACTTATATGAAAGCAAAACCAAACAGTAGTTCAAAACAAACAAGCAAAGAACCCCGATGTGCAGTGTAAATAAAATAATTTTGGAGGCAGCAGAAGACATAATGGTTTTCTCTGTAAGAATATGACTATTATACCAGAAAACAGTAAAAAAAAATTAAATGTATAAAAAAATTAACAATAATAAAGATACAAATTTGTTTTAATTATTTCCAGGTTAACTCTGTGTTCAGTGTGGAATATGATTGTCAATGAAATTTAACATCATGTCTGGACATACCTATACATCTCAGTAGCAACAGAAGTTAGAATAACACTTCCAAACAATTTACATTGCTTTGTTCACTTCTGTACTGATAATATAAAGAGACAGACTGACTGTCCACTAACACTGATTAAAGTAAAACCAAACAAATCTGAAACCTACTATCTCACTAAAATTTAAATAAACTGTAGTAATGGAAATATGGGAATCATCCCCAGTCACGTCATTTAAGTTGTATTACAACTTCAGATTTTATAATAACGTGTATTTAAGCGGTTGGGAGTTTCTGATAATCTTCAGGGCCAGGAACATTTAGGGACCTGTGCCTCTAGATCTAGTTCTGAAGCTCTGCTCAGAGATGGGAACATTTCAAGCAGTGTATGAATTTAAAAGACCTACTGATAAGTCATTCACTGCCAGAATAACTATGCAGTCCAAGTGTTGGTAACCAGTAAAATACAGGCTCTAGGTTTAAATAAGCATAGGAAATCATCCTGAAGGATAGCTCTTCACTGCTGGTGCTCGTCTGTTTATCCATCCTCTTAGAGTCAATTGTAGAGCTCATGCTTAATAGTGTTACAGAAGATATTAATTAGCTTTAGACCCTTTTTGTGTTTGTAGCACAGAATGTTTGCAACAACTTGAGATCTGGAACTTGTAGAAATTTGAAGTCAGTGCACAGATCATACATGCGATACAACAAGGGCTATCAAAACCACCAGCCCCTAAAATAAATTTTATCCCACTTTATGCAAGGTGAGTCTATGTGTTCCCCCATAGAACAACTCAAAAGAACAAGTTTTAGAGAAAACTGATTTACAGTCTCACAAAACAGCATTCAATTGCTTTATGGTGAAATGAAAATGTGCTATGCACGTTTAGTTCTCTTGTTCATGTTGTCCACAGTTGAAGTGCAATTGAATTAGTTGTCTCCATAATTTGAAGAAGGTTATCCTCAAAACATAAAACCTAATAATCCAACAAACAAATAGCTGTAGCATTTTGAAAAGACTGTTCTTAATTATTCTGCTGTTGGTAGCACTCTAATACTGATGATCCCATTTTTAGAAACTGTTATTTTCAGTGTTTTCTGTATGAGATAAAAACACTAAATATGCAGATTTTAATGTAAATTGTGTCACTTAGTATTACATGATGTGTATCTTAAAACCATTTTTATTTGGCATTGTCTATATTTAGAAAAATATTCCAATTCCATCCATGAATGTTTGTACAGTTTTTGATTAAGAAGGAAATATCTACTATACAACAGATAATAGTTATATCAATAATTTCTACAGGGAAATCTAAATATAGTAATGTTTATACATAATATATGTTTACATCTATAAACAGAATTAACCATGGGCATCTATTTTGTACTTACAAGTTTTTCTTTGTTGATGTTATAATGAAAATAGAACTCACTCCCTTTAAACACACATGCATGAGGCCAAAATTTTGTTCGTGATGTGTGGAATGTTCATGGAGTGTCTGATCTCATGAATCAGTTCTGCTACTTCAATCTTTAGCCATGTGGCTTATTTCTGATATTAGCATAATTCTCTTAAAAATTATTATTTATGACTGAAGTTTCTAACCAAACTTTGCATTTAAAGTAATCACTCTGGGTAACTTAATAAATACAATCTTTCCTGTAAATATTTTGTATTCATGAGAAAGAGAGAGCAATTAGTTTATGCAATTAAAAGACTCATAGTCACAGACTCAAAAAATAACTGAATCTGGAAGTTGAGCACACAACCCTGTGCTCAAGCAGGATTAGCTGGAGGAAGGCTGCCCAGGACACTCCGTCCAGTTGGGTTTTGAACATCTCCACAAACTCTCTGGGCAGTGTGCTCCAGTGTTGAATTCATCACTCTTACAGTGAAAATGTAAGAATATTCCTATGAGTATGGATTTTCTGTTAAATTCAACATAAAGTTCAGAGAGCAGATGCAGACAGATATGACTTAGTTAATGGTTTTAAAAGTTGAACATATTTAATTTTTTTTTTGTGTTAATGATTCCTATTTTTAAAACAAAATTGCTAGACAGTGCAGTAGAGATTATTCAGTCATTTACATTAATAAACAGTTATGTGTTTTTGAAAATGTGTAAAAACTTCAAAGAGAGGAGCCATTTTATTACAAAGATGTTTGGAATGTATTTGTAATTTTTTAGTGCGCTCTGCTATTTCTTAATTCCAATCTGATACCTTTGCAGCTCCTGTGTTTTCTCTTTTGCATATTTCACAAGAACTAACTTCTTTCTTTTCTGTCATCTTAGAATTCTTTTTAAAGAGAGAACTAGAATTGTAGTTTTCATCTATATTTTATGACTCTCTTCCCCATAGCAACATTTACATTTCCTCTGACTGGTATACTTTGCATGCAGTGCACAGTCTATCCTTGACTAAAATGCTGTAGTTACTGCAAAGTATGTGGTAGCACAGTAAAAGTTATATGAACAATGAGTACTTGGTATTGAATCCCTTGAAAAATCAAGTGTATTTTCCTTACAGTTGTTGGCCCAGTAAGCTGCAGGTTAATGTCACTCTTTTAATATTTATACTGAAATCTTAACATCAGGAACATCCCAGTAGGAGGCTGATTTTTTTTTTCTTCCTCCATGTATGCATATAATTATCTATAATGCCTGTAGTACTTACATAGTTCTAGGAAGTGGAGAATAAGCGCATAGACTGTAAAAGAAAAATCGCCAAAATTGTAATATTTTAATGCAACTGAGTGAGTAGATTTTAAAGCAGAAAAATTTAAATTTTCTGCTAAAAATTGAGAGTTTGAAAGTTCTTTCTATTCTCTGCCAAGTTTTTGCCATTTTTGGGAAGAGCTTTGGAAGTCTGCCTAGCAATGTATGAAATGCTTTATGCACATAAATAAACCATTATCTACCCCTACATTTAATTATGTTATATGATGCCATGAACAGATAACGTCTGTTATAGAGTACGTGGCATGTGTATGCACTGTGTTCTATTTTATTTTCTTTTTGTCTCATTCTTTTCTGAGAAGCTTCACTGATGTGTGTGACATGTGACATCTTCCTCCTTACTGTGGTGTTAAGTACAGGACCTACATGCTTGCCACAATATTTCACACCTTTCCTGAAAGTGTATTTCCAAAAAGTTAAAGTTCTAATACATACATTCAATGCCAAATTCAGAGTCAGTATGTGACATGTACAGGATGAGTCTGAACGTTGCAAACCATCATAAACTTAGTAGTCATAGATGTTAAATTTGGTGCAGCCCAGAAACTACAGAAATGGCTGTACTATCAAAACTATATTGATACTTATTGATTATTTACTGGCATGTTTGCACTTAATTTCTATTGATTTGTATTGTATCTGATTATGTAACAATCAAGTCAGTAGGATTGTTAGCCTTTTTCTGAGACTGGTGATATTGAAATGCTTGGCAGGAGAATAGGACTGTGGAAATGAGGTCAGTGAATGTACAATAAGAGTTATTTCTTTATTTTTGAATGCTTCAACATAAATACATTACAATGATATAATTTTTTGACAAAGAATTTCATACAATCGTTATGAGAAAAACAGAAAATGGAAAATTAATTTCATCGTGATTTATATTATTTCTGTTTAATAATAGAAATCATAGTTTTTTGGTATAACAAGAAACTGTTGAGTATAATTTAGTCTTGCAGAAGATTTTTTTTTTTCTATTTTGCTATTCTTCAAACAAAATAGAAGGTTGAATTCTGATCCACAGAACAATAGCTTTATAATTCTAATATGTTTTCCTTTAAGGCTTCTAGACTTGGTTTCTTGGAAATCTAGGACATACAGCTACATATTTTTAAAAGAAATTGTTGAAATGGCTATAAAATATTTTAGAAGTGTATGGCCTTTTTGTTTTGGAATTGTCATGAAGTCATTTACAAAATCACTCTTTATGAAATTCTTTCATTAAGGTTAAAAGGAGACAGGCTTTTATGAGGTCTGGCAGGGAATACATAGCAGAACTACTGGTCCTGTAACACATGCCTCCTGCTTCTAAAGACAGTATTTCAGATCTATTTATGGTTTTATTTGTTTCACTCATGTTGGCCTCACAGTTATCTGATCCAAGAAACAGTGCAACATCCTTGATGTTGGACTCCTTTGCCTGTCTTGGTTTGTCTCACCACGTTAGTAGTGTCTCTAATTTTTCTTTTTCTGATAATACCAAACACATTTCTATGAAGGGCTCAGAAAAATACTGGATTATTTGCAAATGTGGAAAGCATGATACCGTGTGCAATAACACTACTGAAAAACCTCCCACAATTATTTATTCTGTGTTACATTGTGTGACAGGACCCCAAGTTGACCTGAATTTAGAGTGGAATTCTCAACAAGTCTTACTGCAATCAAGCATACTGTGAACCTCAGGAGGCTTGCAGTCTCTGAAGGTTATTTTTTTTACAGTAAAAAAATAGCATAAGAAAATCTGTTTGGTAAAGAAAATTTGGGGTTTTTGGGAAAGATAGGTTAAAAGAAGAGTTTGAAAACAAATCCCCCTCCCTTTTCTTGTGTCCTTCAAGGCCCTATGCTCTAATTTTGCTCTTCAATCTATTCATTTTTTTTAGGTTGCAGCAAAATTTACATGGTTCCATCAAGATTCCTAAGTCTGCTTTTCTACATCAGAAAGTCCTCTTGGGTTTCCCCTGGTGCTTACAGGTCTGCAGGCTCCTGTCCCTGCCATACCTGGCACTACTGCAACAGTCTCTTCTTACTAAGCACCTGTGTGGAGGAAGGTACACTTCCCTTTGGAGGGCTCCTCCTAACCCAACCTACAACAACCAGGAGACAGCAAATGGCCAGAATTCCTCTCTGCACCTCAGCCACAGTCATTTTAACAAAACATGTATTACCCAGATGGTAAACTAGGAGCAAGTAAAACAGATATATGCCCTATCATGTATCTTCTTTAGAGACAATCACCAGAGGGAGGAAGAGACACTAGTGGGAAACAAATAGGAACAGGAGGTACTTCGGTATGGTTGGAGCTGCATAAAGACACCATAGTTTACCATAGGTGCAAGTAGCATAGAAAGACCTGCAGTGCTTTTTGAGGGCCGGGGAAAGATCACATAGTTTACTGCAAAACTGCCTCTTGGCAGCACATAAAGCAGACCACAGGAATCAGAGGTACCCACTGGGTTTTACACAGAGACAGGCAATTTTTAGACTATGCAATAAAGGGTCAGACCAGAGGACTATTACTGTTATTGTTAGGAAAATTATTTGTTTCCTATGGCCTCCCAGAAGGGGTCATGTCAGACAAACCTCCATAGTTTATTTCAAAGGAATTTGTAGCAATTGTTAAACTGAATTGCTGACATATAGGACCGTGTAACAGCCAAGTTTCAAATCAGTAACAGAATGAAGATTTGTCTGGCTGTAACAAAGATTTATTATTATTATTATTATTATTATTATTATTATTATTATTATTATTATTATTATTATTAATTTATTTATTTATAAGGAAAAGACTGTGAACCTGGATTTGAAGCTTAGATGAAAAGTGACAGGAATGCCAGCCCAGGAAAAAGCATAACGGAACGTAAATCTCATCTGCTGACCCTATTATTCTTAACCAAGGCTTTGACTAGTAGTATTTCAGAGCAAGGAAATGTTCTCAATTTTATAAAGGCTATAAATGGGATTGACAAACTGAATTCAGCAACAGATAATTTGGAACTCTGATTTGTAAACTCTAATGTGCTCTTGAAAATAACCTCAGTAAAAGCAATAGGCATAGTTTCATATACAAGTGTGTAACATCTAGTTTGTATGGTAATTATTAACAGGAAATCCTCACTTGCATTCCATCTGACTATAATGGCAAAACTTGACCAAACTGTTTGTATCTGAAAGGGATGTGCTCACATTAGGAGTAAAGTGAAGTTCTGAAAACAAGTAGTACAAATTACATCAGAGAGTACTAATATTTGTATAAGGATTCAACTTAAATTTGAAGTCCCAATAGAGCATTGTGTGTGTGCATGCATTTGTGTTTTGCGTTTTTGTGTTTGCTCTCCCCCTCCCGCCCATCTTCCTTGAACCTGTTTCCACCATATGTGGACTATAAGCTTTCCAATTTAGTTTGAATGTTGTCTGAAAGTATTTCTGCACTGATACTTATGTACTTAACATTGCATATATTGCCCTGGATGCCTGTACTTGAAGTACTGTTTTGTAGAATATGGCATACAAATGAGGTCATTATGAACACACATTAGTTTGCTATGTGTGGTGGGCTTGGGCAAACTGTAGAGTTCTTTAGTGTTTATTCCAGAGGTGGAAATTTGGACATCATTCTTTACTGCACTTGTCTTTATCTGAGATATCAATGAAAGGTTGTTTGTAATTTTTACATGTTTTTAGCAAAAATGTGTCATTAAAAAAAAAAACAACCAAACAAAAACAAAACTCCCAGCTCCACCCCCCCCGCAGTGTTAGAGAGAAAACCAGTTCCAGTACCACAATAGGACATTTAAAAATTCATATTACAACTTTCTCCTTTTGTTTGAATGAAAAAAAAGAAAAAGCTTCCACTTAGCAGAATCAAAGCAGTTAACCAAGTCAAAGACTAATAAGTAGATAAACATTCAGAAAAACTTTAAGCTGCTCTAAGTAATGCTTTAAACTCTTACACAAGATTTAGCTTTAGTATTTACAGTTCATCAGGTATCTGCAGTTTCTGCAGCAACCCTCGTATATCATTCTATATAATCAATTATTAAAGAAACACGTATAGGTGATACTTTAATGTGATCAGTGCTCATATTTTGCTATTGGATCATTCAAGTTTTAGGATGAAAGAATTTTACTTGCAGCAATTCTCCCTGCCGTGAATTTTGTTACATTTTACATTGTGAAAACAGAGAAATTGTGGCTGGTTGCTTTCAGTATTTGTGAATTAGAGATCAAGTGACTATTCTCTTTCATGACATATACTAATGTGAATATTAGCTTTTAGCAGAACACTATACGGAAGTTGTTTTTTCTGTTTATTTTAATTCAGAGAAAGGACAAAAGGTCAGTCAGAAGCTCACTAGAAATCTTGAAGGTCGTTTTGCATTTGGTATTGATTCACCTCCTTGTTTCTGTGTTCAGCTGATGGCTGTAAAGAAACAATTTGTATTGGAAAAAGAAATTTTCTGAGCAGGTGGATTTAGCACAAGGCTAAATTGCTGTGTGTGGTGAATTTTTCTATAAGTATGAAACTAAGAGGAGAAGAATTCAGAAAAAGGGAAAACTGTATTGTGCCTATAATAGTTTATTTTTCTGAGTTCCTCTCCGTTACCTACAATGGGTTTTCTTTTTCCTAAAGTGAAAACAGAACATATTTTTCACCTCTTGATAAAGAAGGTATTTTATATGTAATGGAGTCTACTGCCTGCTCTCCATGCCTTTTTTACCTGCATTGTTGCTCACAGTAAATACTGTGCATACAACCGAGTGTGACTAATCTTGTCTAAGAACATCTATGTGATATAAATATGCATATATGCATAAACTCTTACCTTTTATTTGCATATAAACTTGTGTTTACAGTACAGAAATGTATTGTTTTATGCATACATTATTGTCTATTATGCATATATGATAATATGTTTGCATAAGTAGTCACTAACTTTCTATTACTGTTTGTTTTTCTTTCCTACTTTAATATGATAAACTGCTCTTAATGCCAATTTCATTCATAATAAGTGCAGGTTTAGATGTTTTCAAACCAAGAATGGCTGGTTTTAAAACTAATGCTATCTTTATGTTGAATTATATTTGTGTACAGGAAGATGGAACTACTTCACAGTTCAAGTGTGATACCATATCTGATGAGAAAATAGCCCCTCTCTTAGTATCGTGGTATTTAATAAATTGCATGGTGTTTTTATGATACCTAGTAGAGAAGCTGTCAAATAATAAACTGAGTTAATAAGCCCTTAGTAAGTTGAATCAATTGGCAATATAAACCTAGTTTCTCTAGTTTCTTTCCTTTATACTTTGTTTTATATTATGTTTGTGATTTTATAAATACAACAGCTAAAGTAGCTGTACAAATTAATGTATAATGATTGCTTGTTCTGTTTTGTTGTTTTCCAGCTCCCTCAGGCTCAAAAGGTAAAATATTTTAATCAAATCTTAGTCGTTCAAAGTAGTCACCAGTCCTTCATGTTTCCATGGTGTTGTGAGTATAGTACAGTAGTGATCAGTGAAACAGTTCACTGTAATGGGGGCTCTGGAGTTGAGCAGCAAGAAGGCCAGATAAGGTACTTGCTGAGAGCAGCTCTTCAAACATATAAGCTATTTTAAAATGATAGGCATATAGTAGCCTACACCTTTAAAACAACAGGGAGGCTATTTTATCAACAATGTGAAATAATAGTAAGAATTTAAAAAAAAAAAATCACCCCGTTACTCCATGTGAAACATCTCTGGATCATTTTGTCTCTATTGTAGAGACTGCAGAACCCATGGTATAGCTGGTACCCTTTCACTGCTCCCCACTGTATCTATCAATGCACCTTTGAATACATCCAACATTTGACTTCTCTAATAGGTTGCATACAGTTTTCATATAATATGCTCTTGCCTTTAAACAACTTCTGCATCGATATGGTATGTTACCAGAGTCACCACTGCACGTCACGATAGCACAAAGATTGTGGCAAACTCGAAGAATTGCTTGATGCCTGTTGCATCATCCTTGTATATTTCACAAATATAATTGAAGCTTCCAGAAAATAGAAAATCCAGATGCTGTTTTGTGGTGAAAAATATTAAAATGGAAAAAATGAGTGGATTGTACTGGGAAATAGCAATACTCACTCATCCAAGTCATGCTTATTGTGCTAGGTAAAGCACCTTTAGTAAGAAATGTCATAGCAATTAATCAGTTAAAGATCACTGTTATTAACAGTCTTGGATGCTGATCAAAGTTCAGTTTTTAATGAAAGCTATAGGTTAAGTCATCTTCAGTGAATAGCTTTTGCAGAATGGTGAGGGCATTCATGGAACTCTAAAATGGTTATTTAATGGGTCTTATCCACTTCTTAGTTTAAAAAGCGAGAAATATGGACATGGGAGCTTTTGTTTTTATGATGCTATGTATATTTGAAATTTCCTTCCTCATGGAGCTCAGAAAATTCTATTTCAGATCTGCAGGTAATGCTATTTGTCCATATGTCCATAGTTTCTTCTTGTGTTTTGATAGTTGCAGAGCCTACCAAATATGACACGGTAACAAAATTTGTTGCTTTTATTTTTCTTCTGGAAATAGATGGTTTAAAGAAATCTTTTGTTTAAAGCTTCCTGGAAAAGTAGAAGGACTAAAAGACTGGCTAGATTGACTAACTTTGCCTTTTTCATGCTCACTCACTTGCTTGTCTAAAAGTTTATGCCAAATGCTTGTTTTAACAGTTTGCTGAAAGAAGAGGCAGAGTGAGGTTATAATGCGCTGGTGCAGAAAGATACAACCAGTCAGGCTGTTTACCAGATCGTGTCATGGTATCATATGTTCTGATGTCCACAATTCTGAGCTATTAAATAATGTTCTGGTACAAATTACTCAAGTTTGAGGTTAGCGAAAAAGCACACAGTTTTCATGGAAGGTCAGAAATGCCAGTTTTCAGTGTGTTTACCCCTTGAGCAAACTAATGCAGAACTAAAGCCACATATTTTGTATATGTATGCATAATGTCTAGTTGACTGTATACTACTTTCATGCAGAGAAAGAGGAGAGGGGTGGGAAGGAAGGAATGGAATGGGGAGAGGGGACAGATACAAGTAATCCACAAGGGCTTTTGATAGCTTCAGGTAAGAAATAAGCCTTTTCATAAGCATGGCCTAATAGCTTATGAACAAAACAAGAGAATCTCTTGCTATATCTGCAAGTTGAAGGGAAGCAGCACAGGGCTGATGCTTGCCTTTATGAATGACTTAGTCACTGGTGCACATGTTTTGCCATATGGTGTCTGAACTTGTACTGTATTTTTGTTGGAATCTATGTATCATCTTGCAAATGTTTTCTCTATAAACATTTCAAACAGTCATGTCTCTCTAAACATATTCACTTTAATCTTTGAGTGATCTGAAAGAAAAATGTGGCATTCCAAGTTTACCTTTACTATTTTATATCTGTTATAAATACTTGGTCATCTTGATGAAATGTTTTGTCTTTTATGTGAAACACTTTGGCTACAGTCTTCTCAGTGTTTAGTCAATGTCCTATGGTGACGTGCTATTGATTTTGAAGACCTGTAGGTTCTCAGCTGTCTATGGCAGTTAGATTACAATTAAAACCTGTTACTGTTATGCTGTCTGCTCTAAATCAAATTGTTGCAAATTCAGAATTGGAGTGCAGGTGAAATGAAGTATGAGGAGTTTAAGGTGGATGTCTGTTGCATCAAGATATTTGTCTTGAAAAGATCTTTGCGATATACCCTATACTTAAAATAGAAAATACCACAAAACCAAAAAAGCCAACCCACTATAATTTCAAGTGATAGAGCTGCTGATTTAAAATGGTTGTGTAGCTTTCAGAAGCAAATACGTCTAGGAAGATCTAATGTATCTAAAAGGAAGAGCCACTATCCAGACAAATGGAAGAAATTAATGTGAATTTTGTATGTCCTTTATGTTGCTTTTCTGCATGTTTTTGGTAACCATCCCACAGGGCTGTGAAAATAGTAATAAAGCAAACTAATAACTAAAATTTACCAGTTTTCAGACTTTTTTGGTTTGGCTTCCAAAATGACCTTTATCTTTGAGACACTTTTGAAAAGCAGCTTTTGTATTCATCGATGAGAAAAAGCTATTCTTCCTTAATAGCTCAAAAAGGTGTTTTGTTTCCTAGTAGGAAAGCTTTACTTGCTTTCTTGAGCAAACACAGCAGGCTTCAAAATCTGTTGTCCTACTCCTGCTGTGATGTTTTGTTCTACATAGCTTGTGTGAAGAGGTAGGAGTGAATAAATTAGGCACACAAATCAGAAGCAGATAGTGGTGTTTATGAACATTTAGGAAAGTTCTTTCTAATGGTTCTCTCATGAATGGAATCATATTTCCTCCATATAGAAATGTTTTGATGATATTTGTTGCCCAAAAGTTCCTGACAGCTTTCTTCTCTCTTTCTGTGTTATCCCTTAACTTCTGTAAGTAGTGCTTTGCCCTCCTTTTATCTTGATGCTGTCATCTTTCAGTCATTTGGGAGCATCATTTGTCATTCCCTGCATCATTTACCTTCTTGTACTTTGAAGTATTGAATTAACTGTCACTGGGAATACAAAATAGAAAATTTGCAAAGCTGCTATTTCATCGAAGTGCATGACTAGTGATTTTAGCATTCTCGAAAAATTATAGGAGATAAATTGAATCTAATGAAGTACAAAATAATCGTGAAGAGTAAACATTTTGACCCTAATTTAGCATTCCTTTGGATCTTTTTTCTGCTGATGATAGGCTATTGTCTTTCAGTTTTGTAATGTATATAAAGTTGAGTCATCCATTCAGAAAACTGCATTAAAACTTTCACTTACATGTTCATTGCAATCTTAAATTTAGTTTCCAAATTTTTCTCTCACACTCCTCAACAAGCAAGATGACTTTTAGTAATATTCTTGAGTCAGCAGTTTGCAGACTTTAAGTAACTATTTTATAATGTGGAGGGGGGTTGTGTTTCATTTCTGTGTGATAAAGACAGAACTGTCTCTCTAACTTAAGACATTCACACAGGTTCCTATATTGTCCCAGGCCATAATCTGAATCTAAGCCAAAATAATAGCTATTCCTTATTCATGTACTCTATATAAACCACAATTAAATAGTCAAATTTCAGTTCTCTGATGCTTCCAGCCTGCTTCATGACTCTGCTCAGCACATAAAAGTACGGTACTCGTAGGACAAGACAACACCTCATGAAGCAAGCCTATGTGCATTGGGGCAAGGAGGAGAAGGGGTGGGCTGGGAAGGTGGCAGGGTTATAACAAGGTAGTGAAGAAAAAACAGGAGCTTCAGCATGAACCTCGTACTTCAAATACATCCCTACAGAGCTGCTGTCGGCTGTGGGTAAAGTTTCAGCAGCAGCATTGTGGCAACCACTTTCAACAGTAGTGCCTTGTCAGAGGGTTTACAGTGTTCCCATGTCCCACAGTTTCACCCCACTTTCAGTCCCTCTGAATATAACAATGTTTCTCCCCTGCTTTTCAATTTTCTTTTTTTTTTTTTTTCACAAGGCTGCATAGGCTATGCCAGCAGACCTTCACTTTGACCTGTTTCCTCACTCAAGTCCCTTAAGTCTTATTTCCTTCCAGGTCTACAGACCAAAGGTCCCTGCATCAGCATAGCTGCCCAGCCCTCCTCAAACAATTGATCAAGTGCCTCTGTTTAGCCTCATCATATCTCCCTAACCTGGCTTCATTTTTTGATTCAGAATGTTAGCTCAAATTTTAAGCTCTGTCCTCTAGATATAATGGCCCATGGACCTTTTCTGCATTTCAACCTGTTGGTAATTTATTTAAATAATGTGGAAATCAAAGCTCCTGTTGCGGGATGGTGAAAAATCAACTAGGAACACTGTAGATCCAGAGAGAATAGAATTCAAAGGAGTATTATTGGGCTAGAGATTAGTCTATGAGCAAATTTGGGCATTGTTGTGGTTATTTGATTGTTTCCATGAATCAGAGCTGGTGGGACATGAATCTGACTTTACTTGACACTGCTGCAACAGATGTCCCATTCCTGTGGAAATGCAGTACGGTTATTACAGTCCAATGTAAGCGCAAAAATAAGGAATATGTCAAGCAACAAAAAAGTTAGTGTAAAAAAATTTCTTATTTTGTTTTGCTAGGCATTGTTTAAATTGGGAAATGAAAACTGGATAGAATTAGCATTACAGAAGCTAACTTCTGAGCTAAGCTGAACAGTTCTGTTAGGATTTCCTGATATATATCGTAGACATAGTAGGTATTTTGGGGTTTCAGGTCTAATACTTTCTTCAATTAATATCTTTTTAATGTGGTGAAAGTTGGTGAAAAAATTCTAGAAACCCTGACACAAGTTCTGGTTGTCTAAAACACAAAGTCTAAACTCTGAAAGATCCTGGAAAAAATATGAGTTTTAGATCTCAGAATTTGTTTCCTTTCTGTGACTAATTATAGTTTAAAAATTAGCAAAAAAAAAAAAAAAATAAAATTT